>QVAJ01000769.1:0-59661 GCA_003546035.1 Mixornis gularis | reverse complement strand
AGGGCAATGCGCCCTCAAGGGCCGGCTGCGGGAGGTGGCCCGTGGTGACGGGCCGGCTGTGGCACGCTGGCTGAAGGAGGTGGCGCTTGTCCTGCCGTGCCGCTGCTGTCCCGCAAAGGGCAGCTCCGAGCACACGCAGCGTGGCCCGGGTTCTGCAGGCGCCGGGAGCAGCAGGGAGGAGCCTTCTGCAGGTGACCGGCTGTCCTGGGGTGACATGATGTTTGTATCCCTATCGTCTGGTTGGGTCTGAGAGCTGGGGGAGGGAAGAGGCGCGCAGTTTGTTTTTAGAAATTGTCCTCCGCCGGCTGGCCTTGAAGAGTTGAATTCAGCACACACGGAGGGGTTTTTTTCAGTAGTTAGTTAGTTAGCATAGCTAGCAGGAGGAGGAGGAGATGCTTCGCTTTCTTTTTTCCTTCTCCTCCTGGTTTTTTTTCATTTTCTTTCCTGTTTTTTTTCTTTTTTTCACCTGTCCTTGGAACTGTTAAAAATCTCTCTGGACTGAGGACCCGGGGGAGCACCGTGAGGGCTTGCACCTGGAACCAGCCAAGATCCATCCTGCACAGCAACGTTTCCCAGCACCAGAGGGACGGAGACAGAGCAATCACTTGCAGGAGAGATTTCTTTCCTAAATCTGTCATCTCTCCAGAGCGGCACGAAGTTCCTATCATCGGGTATTGTTCAATTTATTGTGCCATTGAGTGCTTTGCCTGTTTAATAAAGAGGGTTCTTTCCATATCTCTCTGAGGAGGTTTCTTTTTCCCGAACCGGTTGTGGGGAGAGGGGAGGGAGTGCCCCTTAGAAGGTTCCCTCCCAGATTTGCCCTAAACCCTGACACCAGCGCTTTCTGCCTTCTTTCCCCAGAGTGTCAACATCTGATCCGCTGGTGTTTGTCCAAGCACTACGTGGACTGGCCAGAGCTGGAGGAGATCTTGCAGCACCCTTGGGTGTAGGGTGGGCGTCTTTGGTGCCTTACTGGAGCCTCTGCAGCACCCAGTTACCGAGTCCCACGCAGGACTGAGGGTCCGAAAAATAAAACATCTACCAACCTATTCCGGGCTATCATGTCTGCTCCTTGTTAGCAACTTCAGCTAAAGAAACCTCTTGGGAAAAGGGGTAATCAGAGTGTTCCCTCAAGCCTCTGTCACACTTGTGATTCCTTTCCTCCAGATAGGTCGATTTATCTGCCAGAGTGCAGACAGAGGAAGCCCTTAGGGCAGGACTGCCTGCTCCCTCAGAGACATGGGTGTCAGCAGGACTTGCTCATCCCGGAGGATACAGGTGGCCAAGAAAAGCTTGAAAGCGGATATGTGAGCCTAGCCCACAGCAGTACAGCAATGAGAGAGGGATGTGTTCCAGGAGCCAATATCCTGGTGCTGCCAATTGCCTATCCATGCCTCTGAGGAAAATGCAGCTGTGCCATAGGAGAAGACCCTTGGTGTGGTGCTGTATGAGATCCTCCAGCAGCAAAGGCAGGTGTTCCCATGTCCAGCTGACTGTCTCGAGCGGGCAGTGGAGGAGCAGGAAGAGGAAGATCTCCACAGCTGGGATACAATTGTGATGGCCAGTAGCTGGTCTGAAGAGCTCACAATATTAATTAATCCCCATTTTATAACTGAAAAGTAACTGATAATATAAGTAGTTTGATTATATCTCTTAGCCAGTAAGGACCGTTGAAGAGCAGGCCTCGACCGCTGGGGACAAGAGCAGCTATTGGTTGGCTGACTGGATGGCAACTGGTCCAGCCAATGGGGATTGAGCATTCAGACCTTCGGGTCTATATAAGAAAGAGAGCACTCAATAAAAGTCGGCTGTTGTGCATGAGCAGTGGTGTGTTACGTGGCATTCCTGCCTTCACAATCAAAGCTACAGCACACTTGTGGCAAGAGTCTCCATCTCTCCCAGTGCCTGCATGAAAGCTGCCGGACTGGAGGTGGAGGAAGCCCTTAGAGCAGGACTGCCTGCTCCCTCAGAGCTGTGGCTGTCCGCAGGACCTTCTCATTCCCGAGGAGGCAGATGGCCAGAAAGAGCCCAGCAGATGGATCTGAGCCCTGCTCACTCCATAAGGAAATTCATGAAAGATTTGTCCTAGGAGGATATGTCCTGGAGCTGGCAGTTCCCAGTCCATGGCTCCCAGGATGTTACTGCAGTGCCAGAGGAGAAGACCTCTGGCCTGGTGCTCAAGAAGGTCCTCCAGCATCAAAAGGAGATGTTTGCATCTCCTGGGAATTCCCTGACATCAGCAGTGGAGGAGTGGGATTTGCACACTTGTGTTCCTTCTTCCACATCTTCAGGAAGATTTGCACACTTGGGTTCCTTCTGGCAAGAGCTTCCATCCCTCCCAGAATCACTCTGATGGCTTCTGGACTGCAGAGGGTGGAAGCCCTTTGGACAGGTGTCTCTGCTCCCTCAGAGCCGTGGCTGTGAGCAGAACCTGCTCATCCCTGTGGATACAGATGGCCAGGAAATGCCTGGAAGGAAAAAGGGGAGCCCAGCCCTCTCCAAGATGTTCACAGAGACAAGTGTGCCAGCAGCAAGTTTCCTGGAGCCATTAGTTTTCAGCCTACGGGTATCACAATGCTGTGGCTCTTCCAATGGGGAACAGCCTGTGCTTGGCAGCAGAGATAATCCAGATGAAACCAAGGAGGTTCCTCCATCTCCAGGAAGCTCCCCCAAGATAACTTCTGACTACCAGGAATGTGTCTACAGAGCAAGGTCAGTTCTTCTAAGGGGCAGTGGTGTTAAATTAGTGTGGATGTCCTCGGACAAGTGCCTGAGTGTTCCCGCTGTTCTGAATTTGCCTGGGATTCCTTTCCTCTGGAAACTCTCACAGTGCTGGGTTTTAATGTAGGAGGGGAAGGCTGTGGATCACAGGTGGAGAGTTTAATTGTTGCTAAGCAGGGCTTGACTTCCTCAAGGACTCTCATGTCTCCCTTTTCCCCACCAATATCCCTCTGTCCCCTCCTTCCCAACATTTGCTGTGGTCACTTCATCCCCCTGTCCCTGCCCCTCCTTCCTTCGCAGCAAGGGCCTCTTCAAGCTCTTTCCCTCCTCCAGCCTGGGAGGCTGAGCCCGCCGGAGGGTGTCCAACTGTCCTAGAATCCCTTCTGGCATCTGTGCATACCTGCACAGCTGCTTTGGATGCTGCCTTCGCCTGGGAAGCTGTCCTTGTCTATAATGATGTGTAAAATGAAACTCTGGAGAAGATTTTAAAAAATGGATATTTTAATGAAAGCATTGCCCTTATAGTTGTCATAGAGACCCCACAGAAAGCAGTTTTCTTTCAGATTCATGTGGCTTTATTCAGGAAATGATATGAAATATATACATCTTAATTAATGAGCCTAGGGCAAAGCATTGATTTAGAATACCATGGTTAAACTACAGTAACTTCTCCTGGAGCAGTCATCCAAGTCCCTGACTCTGGCAAAAGACTGAGAGTCCAGAAGAAAGCACTGAACTTCCAAATGAAGTTCAGTGGAGAAGTTTTCCCAGAAGAATTATTTCAGGTTATGTTTTCTCCAGACAAGCAGTGCTTTGATCTCTGATCTCAGGAAATGCTACCACAGCTGTAAATACCAACAGATTTGCAGTTAGGGATTGCAAGCGACATTACCTAATGCAGTGCAGGGGCAGAGAATTCAAATCTCCACCGAGCTGATCCACCATTGCACCTATGGAAATGTAGTATCTGTGTAATAACAACACAATAAGGTCAAAACCAGACATAATGAAATAGCAATACTTTATACTAAAGATAACATAGCTAAAGGAGTAAATTATACGTAATAAAAAAAAATCACTAGAGAAGCAAACGGACAAAAGTGCTTTTGCAGTAAATGATGCTGTGCCAAGAAAATGTTGAAGAAAAAATACAGTTGTTAGCAAGGTACTTCCAAAATCAGCTTTCATTTTTGTTACAGAAGCAAACCCAGGAGAACCTAAGGATTTCACGTACTACACGATTTCACACAAAAAGAGACAGACTATCTTTACATTTCAGTGACAACTTCACAAAGGTAAGTGCATTAAAATTTGAATTCTACCCTTTCCTTCTCAAGCAACATTCCTTTGTTTTCAAGGACAAAAGCAACAAAGTCATTACAGGTAACAGAGGCAGATCACACCGTTACTGTCACAATGACTCCCAGCTCACTTCACTGGCTCCTGACTATTGTTTATTGCTGCCCAGTGAAGAAGAGTCACATTTCCTTTGTCTGGTTGTCAAATGTCATATCCTGCTTCTACCAGTCCTTTGCAGTGCTCTGGGATTCCATACCTTAAATGAGAAAAAAAAAAAAATCAGTTTACTTACCATTTTTTCAATATTCTCCAGTCTGGAGACAGTTGCATCCTAAAGAAAAAAATGTATCTGAGTAAGCATGGTCCAGCTGCTCCTACGTGAGGAAATTCCACACTGCATTCAGTGGAAGCCTTGTAAAAAGAGTGGGGTTGTGCCTTGAGGAGTAGAATTTTCTACTTAAACAAACTTGCTTGAAATGCTTTTATTTACAATAGCAGTTGTAAGTGATTTTTCTTCTTCCACTACAGGAAGAAAATGAAACTGGAAATATTTCATTTGTAAAAATATCCATCCTGGTTCACATTTGAGGACACTTCCATCTATTTCAACACTTTGCACACTCAGAACATGTACTTACTGTGTAGCCTTGACAATATCACAGGTGCTGAGGTCTTCAGCAATGAGATATGGGCCTCTGCGACCTTTACGTGCATGGGCACTGCAGCTGCTTGTGCATATGAGGTTGGTGAGGCCCATGGCAATGGCTTTTATGCTATTGGTTAACAAAACAGTTATTAACCATTGTTATTTATTGGCTGCACAGCACACACACCTCCCTCTTTACCAGAAGCACTCACTGTGCTGTATGTCAGGTTCCGTAAATACAAACAAAGATGTTAATTCAAAGCACACTTTCTGTCATTCTGGAGAAAAGGAGGCCCAGAGAGGACCTCATCTCTCTCCATAATTCCCTGAAAGAAGTAGTGCCACCTCCTTGCTGGCACAGTTCCCACAGGAGTTCAAGGCCATTTGGGGCCATTTCCAGCTCCAGCCAAGCCCCAATGTCCCCTCATAATGACCGCCGGGGTGAGGGAGGAGCCACCATTTTAGGGCAAACCATGAGGTGCAAATGGTCACCCCCCAAAGGAATGGGGGTAACCTGGCAAAACACCCACATGTGTCAAACTCTCACAAGCTTCCCAGGTGAGGTGGGACCCTGGCAGCCCCCAGAGTGACTCCATGTCCTCTGGCCGGAGGAGAAACCGTGGGGTGACCGGAGAGCACCAGCTCTCAATGGCTCTGGGCCAGGGCAGAGCGGGACGGGGCCTGCGGTCACAGGGACCTCCTGCTCCTGGAGGAAACTTGTCATGGCCCTTGGAGAATTGGCAGTCACCGCTCACAGATCATCAGAAGAGGGATGATTACCACCCCTAGCTCAGCCTCCAGGGCAGGGCTGACACACAGAGCTCTCACCATCCCCTCACAGTGCAGTCCAGGCTGGAAGGATCACAGCTCAGATCAGGCCTTCATGTAGAGGCTTGGAGAGCCATTCAGGGTACAAGAGGGTTGGCAGCCCTCACAAAAAAGGAAGAAAAATGAAAGAGCAGGTGCATTTATGAAAAAAATGTCCTTTTTTCCAAACCCTGTTTTGGTAGGTCAGGGCAGTAGACAGAAGGTGTCACAGCTTTGAAGCTGGCACCAGTCCAAAGGGTCAGGGCAGGCACCTGGGTGCTTTCCTGTGACTAGACTGGTTACTGCACTTTCCATCTCCATCAGTTGTTTTTAAGGCAGAGAAAGATATTTTGGGGGGGGGTGGGGGGGGGTGGGTACAATGAGCCCAGCACCATGGGAGTGACTCCAGCATCTCAACATTTCCCATGGGCTCCATGCCCTTGACTCTACAATGCTGCAGGCCCAGCTGTCAAAGACCCAGCCCTGCCTCCCATTTCAGAGGAAGAAAGAGGAAAAGGTTTGTCAGGGCTCAACATGAAATGACATTTTGCCCCTCCTAATTGTTCTTACAGCTTGGGAGAGGAGTGACGTCTCTGTTCCTGCCCCCCACTTGCCCTTAGAATGTACATACGGGCCTGTGTCTCACTTCAGGTGACCTCAAGTGGTGGCATCGATTTGAAAGGGCAGCTGTTGTTTCACTGCTCCATTTCTTGGCTCGAAAAAAGCCCCTCCTACCTATACTATAGCTTGTGCTTGAAAACACAGAACTACCACAACTTCATCCCAAGGCTACCCTGCATCCTCCAGACAAGATGATCTTGATAGACCTAAATCAATTTGCCACAAAAAAAGTCGAGGACAATGCATCGTTTGAAGATAGCTTCTATTTATAGGAAAGGCTCTACACTAAGTTATCTTTAATGTGTAGAGGTTATCTTTTGGCTCGTTTTAGAAAAATAAATCTGTTCTCCTGTTTAGTAAGTTTTTTACATATATGCAAACACAGATTTACTTTTGTTGTAGCATTTTTATTTGAGCAGTAATTGAATGTCTAAAAGCTGATGTTGTTGAAATATTACCCTGATCACCTTCATTTTTTCTATGTGTATTTTAGGATTTTTAGTTCAGCCTAAAATCAATTAAATTCACTTAAATAAACAATATGGGGAAAGTACCTAACACTGCTCCTCTGCATGCATGCCATGGCTATTAAAGAAGTTTTCTAGAAGTAATTTCCTCATGACAGGCTTTGTGGACACTCTTGTGTATCTCTAAGCATTAATTAATAGCATATTTATGGACCTGTGCCTATGTATCAAGGACTAAGTTGGATTTTATATACTGGCCAGGGCCTGTAAGTGTGTTATATGAAGTGATTAATGAGTCAATATCAAGAGTTTTCTTTAATGTTGTTTACAGCTGTTGTATATGGCCAATGAAAAGTAGCTGCTCTGTTCTCTTAGAATTCAAAGTCGTGTGACAGGTACTTCAGAAAAGATTCTACCGGATTTTGCAGGCAGCAGAGAAAACCAGACCATTTTAATCTTCAGTGTTCTTAAGTCTTTTAGCTATGCTGATAAAATAGCATGCACATGAAGGAAGATAGACCTAAGCATTGCTGCAATCTGCATACATTATGACTATATAAAACTACATTCATAATAGTGTTTGTTTTTTAATTTTATTTTCAATAGAGGGGATTTTTTTATTATTGTTAAAATATTTAAAAGAATTTCAGACTAAAGCAGCCTGTTTAGGATACTGTTTAGTCCTTACAGATAACATATTCTTCATATTCATTCTCAGTGTTTTTTGGGGTTTGGTTTTTAGTGATTTTTTTTTTGTAAGTTCATTGAAGAACCGATGGAGATACTTTTAAAATGGCACAGTTCTAGTCACAATCTAAAAATACTAACAGAGTGCATATGTGGCCCAATATTTATAGAAATAAATACAGATTAAGGAGATATGCCAAATGTAGGAGGAGTTCTGTGCATTAAACTCCATATTCAATTTCTATATTTCAAGAAAACCTGATCTAATGCACACACTGGAACAAGCAGTGACTACAGATATCACATTATTTTTACCAGCTGCACTTTGGAAGGACTCTCATATGCAGATATTTAATCAGCATTTAACATTACTTATAAGGAAAAATTTAACAAGCTGTTGAATTAATCAATCAAGAACTCAAACCTCTGAAGCAGGGCAGCACCCAGCCAACATTACAGAAGCTATCTCAATCTACACCTCTTCTTACCACATGAGCTGAAAACAGCAGAATCAAGTCACATCTCACTTGGATTTTACCTTCGTGCCATCCTAAGCACCTAATCATCAGTCCTGGTCAATTGACTGATGACATGGTTTCTGCCCTGGGGCCTGGATTAAAGACTGAAGCATGGATAATCGTCCAAAGCTAAAGTACTTGCTTCTTAATTAATTCCTGCTAATGAGGAAATATTTGTGGTAATCCCACCATCTAAGTATAGATCAAAAATGCAGAAATACAAAAGTAGACAGGGATATTGATAGTACTGCAATAGGGTTCTTTTCGAATGTAATATTCTATTTTATTTGAACAGTTTCCAAAAAAGCATACTCTGAGAATATCTTTTGTGTCAGATCCTGAAAATCAAGATGGGAAAGAACTGCAACCCTGGCAGCTAAATATACATAAGGTCTGAATAATAACTCAAAAAACATCTAGATGTTTAGGTAGAGTCTAAACATACTGTTTGAACATTAAAGGGTTTGAACTCTTCTGCCCAGCCCCAACCTCCCCTGCTAAGTCATCTGATATATCTGCCACATACATTCTTTTCAAACTATTGCTAAAACATTTTAGCTTCTTGGTAAATTTTATGTTTTGTTTTATTTTTAATGTGTAAGAATTAAATACTTGCACAGCTGTTTTGGATTTTTTTTCCATGCAGATCTAATACAGATAATCATTCACATAATAACAATTTTCTGAACAGGAATGCTTTTTTCAGTCAGGACAAAAAAAACGCATGTAAAAAATGTAAATGTAAATGAAATGTATTTCTTGAACTGCTGAATCTCTTTCTGTTTTCAAATTATCTTCCATATTTATATTATTAATTCTTAGTAATTGCCATGCAAGTAAATTGCGATCTTATATTAATATGCAAAAAGGGTATGTATGTCTGCAGATGGTCTTGCTCTTTGAAGTATCATAACATGGAATAGAGAAAGATTTCCCCATTTTTCAACTTCAGCTGTCTAATAACTGCAACAAAGAAATTCCATCCTGTTTTTCAATCATAGTTTCAGTGGATTGATTAGACTTCTGGTGGGTCATATAATCCACACAGTATTTAATTTTTGATGTTCAAGTAGAAAACATATGAAAAAGAAAAAAAAATCAATAAATGTACATCTTCAAGTCCACTAACAAACTTCTATGTAAATTCCACATTATGGGCAATTTCTATTTTTTTTCTTAAGTTACTTGTAATGCCATGACCTGTACAGCTTTTCTTCTTCTCTCTGCTAAAAGTGCTGTAAATTGCTTTTTTTTGTCAGTTCAATTTTAAACCACGTCTGTATGTAAAACAGTGACAAATGAAAGGGGAGGTTTTTTAAACCTTAACTGAGAATTAGAAATTAAGTTAGCACTTCAAAAAGTCTATTCTCCAAGAAAGGAAAACTTTCAGTAAAGTTAAAAGGCTAACAGTTTGTCAGGAACATGAGTAAAGCAGGAAGATGATTTTCAAATTTGTCAGGGTTTCAATTAGTCCTAACTATTACAGTAATAAATTCTCAAGGGGTTGACCTGCTAAAGATGAAATAAGATTTCTGGGCTGTGTTTTGATTTACACTCTTGTGAAAATAATTCCAACATTTCTGCATTTATTTATAGAAATTTGACAATTTTAGATATGCACTCTCAGGATCAGAAAACCTATGTTGTAAATTGGACAGTCTTATGGTTAGATAGACTCAGCCTCTAGAGACTTTTTTTCCTTGTACATTACCATTTTTACTACTATAAAATTTTTCTCTAAGTGGCCTACTCTGAATAGAAGGTGAAACCAGATCATTAAATACCAAGCCCAGGCAATCAGAATAAACCTAGTTTATGCAAAATTACCTCTAGTATTTCCTTTTAACAATTGCAGACGTGATCTCACTCCTTTGCCTCCAGTGCTACTTAGGCTAGCCAAAAGCACCCATAAAAATGGACTGTATTACCACAAAAAATCCTTTAGCAATGGAGTGTATGAAAAATGAAAACCCCATACAACGGCCCTTTGGTATTTTACTGCACGTAACTAGCTCCTTTTGAAATAAAGCAGATTGTTACCAGATTTTGAGTTTTTTCAGATCTACTGGGAAATTTGTGTTTGGGTGAGAATGATGTGATCAATGAACACACTGAAAAAAATAATCATTATTACTTACCAAGACAACTGTCTATAAAACGTTATTTTAAACTTCATCATATTCTTTTTTATTTATGTTATTCAACTCTCATTTTAAAAGCTTCATTTACTTCCATGTCAAGGAAGTATAAGGGGAGTAAGTGCAGTAGAGCATCCATTTGAGAGTTGCAATTTGAAAGAATACATTCATGACACAATTTGACTGCTTTACTTTCAAATAAAAAAAATGTTATAAAGTTACTGTGTTCCAGCTGATATTCTCCTTACATTTTTATTAAAAGTTACTACTATAGGAGCATGGCATGAATATTGAACATTAAAGATATTAATGTCTGGAGCTGAGAGCCAGATGAATACTAAGTGATGGAGCTAATGAAAATACGTGTTAGGGGAAAGTTGTGTTCCATGCAATTTCTACCATTATTTTTTCTTTTGTGGAGAAAAAACAGTGTTTTCAGTCATTTTTAGAAAATGTTTGCAAATGTTGCTGTATTTTCTAATGGGAATCTTTATTTGTCACTGATCACTGCATTGTTGTCCCACTTACTCAAAATTTGCTGACTTAGACAGTGCCTTCTATGTAATACCATCTTCGTTAATTAATGTGTATTGAAGTTTATCCCCAGCCAACATCTGAGTCCCAAGAAGTCATTCACTCACTCACTCACTCACTCACTCACTCACTCACTCACTCACTCACTCACTCACTCCCAAAAAAAAAAGGCAAACAGAAAACCTCAAGAGTTGACATCAAAAAAGTTTTGTAACTGGGTGGATATATTTGGGATTTATTAAGATTAAGGTATGAGTGTTTGGAGTGAGGCTATGTGAATGGAGAGCACTGAAAAACTTACACTGAGAAATATTTACATAAATAAAGCCTATGAAATCAGCAAAGAAGAGAAATCCAAAGTAAATAGGTTGAGGTGAGCTCTATTTTTGTCATAAATGGTAAAATAAATGTGCAGAAAAGACTGTAAGTTCTTTTAGTTCATTCATCAGACTGTATAGTGAAAAATAAGCTGAAATTTGCTGTTTTAGTCAACACTGTATCTACAAAAACATCCAAATTGGAACTAAAATGTTTCATGACAGATCCTTTGCACAGAAGTAAACAGAAGATTTGAAATATTTTTCAGATATGGTTGGGGCTCCTCAGCATTGTAGAGAGAGATAAAATAGAATTGAGTTGCAGGTTGTGAGATTCACCTGCAGAATTCCGTGGCAGCACAGAGAGGAACAAGGTCTCTGCCTGACCTTGAGGAAGGGGATGAAATGTGGCAGATGCCCAACAGAGACTGCCAGATGTTTCTAGACACCTGAACAGTGTGTGATCACCCCATGGAAGGACATTAGGAAAGCGTGGTGCTGACATGGCAATGTGTGATAGGTCGCTTAGTGAAAAACAACCTATCAGGAAATACAGTGTCTTGAAGAAGTCTATAAAACCAGCTTGTTTGTCTGAATAAATGTCTCAGTAGCCCTGCTGGTCTGAGTCCATGCCTCAGTCGTTACACAGCATACTTTTAATAACTGTTATTTCGAAGAAAATTGTGCAGATAGATCATAGTAATACAGTCTAATACTCTCTGACTGGGTCATTTTAGATATTTCACAGAGGGAAGGCTATATTTTATGTAAAATTTACTTATATGAAGATGATGTTAAATGGAGTTTCTGTTTTACTAGACAAATCAAATGAAACAAAGTGATGAAAAAATGAAAAAAAAAGTGCTGAGAACATATTACAAGTGTGGGTAAACAGTCACTCTATGTTACATCGTGGTACTGTTGTGGGTACATTGCCTTTGCCCATTTCCTGTGAGCCTCCTTCCATATTAGGTTTTTTTTTTTTTTCAGAAACAGGTAACTGTACAGCTGATATTGCTGGGTTTTTTTCCTACTACTCTCTCTCACATTTTTTAGGAGGAAAAAAGGCAATGAGAATAGAATGCACAACTCAAGCCTTCAATTTATCAACAGGAGAAAAAGAGAAATGGAGGTAAAATCCAAAGACTCTTTTCTTTAGTACTTATGTATTTCAATGCAATTAGGCTGTGTAAGGCTGCTCCTCATCTTTTCTGTTTAAGGACTGTTGTACTGGTTCAGACCATTTGCCAAAAACTTGCTTTCAGTAGTATCCTACACAGCCTGCTCTCCAAGGCTTGTTACAAGGTAATGCATCTGCTGGTGTTCCTTCCCAGAAATCAGTAGTTTTATGACATCCTTAGTCACGTGATTACATTCATTAATCCCCATGGACTTTTGTTCCACTAATTCACCTAATCATTTTTTTCAGATTCATTTGCACTTTTGGTGTTAATAACCTCCTGTGGAAATTAATTTCACAGTTTAATGTTAAGCATTTCCCCTTCAAAAAAAGCCCAGGAAAATGTTGCCTGCTCATTTCAGTGGGAGCCTGCAAGGTTGTTTTTGTGCTAAAAGGACTAATGAAGAGCCTATACTTACCTTGTCTGTACCATGCCATAGATGTACAATCTATTGCTCTTATCCTTAATTTTTCAGGTTTTGAGTTCCTTTTCCTCTAAAAAGCATGGTATAACTTCAGCCACAATTGCTACTCTTCTCTGCATTTTTGTGCTTCAGTATTTTGAAAAAGGGTTACAATGCACATAGTGTTCAAGATGTGACAGCACAATAGTGATATTTTCTGTTCTATTCTTCCTTAACATTTCCTAGATTTTTGGACTGACCTGCCCATCATTCCTGGCAAACTGTGCAATAATGAGTAGTTCTCAACTGACAAAAAGGTGCTTTTCCTTTTGTACATCACTGTGCATTCTTCAGTTCTGCAGGTCCTCTGTCATACTATTTCCTCACAAGCTAGTTTCTACAACCATTTGCAGGGATCTTAGTTGTTTTGTCTTTGGAAAATTTTGAAGCAGCAACTACCTTAATCCTTGTACTGGGTGCAGGTGCCCAGGTGCTGGCAGCAAGTGGCTTCAGAAGCACTTCTGAAAGGGGACAGTGAGACTGTTGTGTGCCATTTCAGCTGGCACCAGTGGACCTCCTTTTAGGGCATGTCTGAGTCCTTCAGCCAGAGTGGTCATGCCTCTGTGGAAAAATATTTAAGGAAGTGAGAGAAACAGTGGGGAAAAAGAAGAGGAGGAGGAAAGAAAGCAGAAGTGAGAAACAATGCTGGGAGCACTATGGTCAGAAAAGGAGGTGCTTCCCCAGTGAGACTGCAGCTTCCAGAGGACCCACAACAGCATAGAGAAAAAACACTACAAAAATAAGGAGGAGCAGCAAAGAAAATCCTGACCCAAACACACTGTGCCACGCAACAGCCTCATTGAAGGGAAAATGTGTAGCCTGTGATGCTATCAGGGATCAGGAGAGCAGTCTGGAGTAAAAGTGAATGTGGGAGTGTGGGGGAGCTGTTTTTGTCCATATGGGTTTTTGGTTTTGGTTTTGTTTCCCTAAAAGATCTTATTCACTTCAGAGAGAGGATTTTGAAATACCAGAGACAGGTAGGACAGCAGCCAGGAAACACCCTGTTGTGAAAAATTACATATTCAGCTTCATTATTAATCCTAATCTGTTGTTAATACATAAGAAGATTGTCTTTTTATCCTAAAAAGTGTCCTAGGGTGACTTCATGATGCTGGTATCCCCGTTGTCTGTCTTTCTTTTTGCTCAGAAATATGTCTTGTAGCTTTAAGTTAGGCCCAGAGGGAGAGAGAAGGTGGGGAGCCATGGAATTTTTCCCTCTTTGTATTCAAAACACAGACAGATAAGAGCTCAGTGCTCTCGGAGTTCTTGGCTTTTGCAGAGAAACAGAGACAGAGACAGAGACAGAGACAGAGACAGAGACAGANACAGAGACAGAGACAGAGACAGAGACAGAGACAGAGACAGAGACAGAGACAGAGACAGAGACAGAGACAGAGACAGAGACAGAGACAGAGACAGAGACAAAGAGAGTGACAGAGACATGGAGTTTTTCTTTGCTTTTTTCGCTGTTTTTCCCTGTTAGCTACAGAAAGGAAGGTTTCCCCAGAACTGTGTCTTTTTTCTGGAACTTCTCTCCAGTCCAGAACACCAGGACAATCGCCCAGAGGGGGCCCACAAGCTGCTCTGCAGCCTGGACACCGGCTCCGAACCTGGAGGGACTAAAAGAGACTGAAAAGACTGAGACACACCCACAACGGAGTCTGAACTACAGGACTCTGAATTTGCCATCTCTTCAGATCAAAGAGAGATGTTTTAGAGGCTTCTCTCGGCATTGTTTAATATTATTAATTTTTTAATGCTTTTGAATAGTTTGCTTGTTAAATAAACAGGTTTTTTCCACTTTTCTGCAAGGAAATTTTTCTCCTGAACTGGTTGGGGGAGGAGCTGCTGGAATTCTTTTTTAGATGAGGCCCCTTTGAGAAGTTTCCTCCTAAATTTTGTCCCCAACCAAGACGGAATGGTAAGATTTTCTTAACTGTCTTTAGTGATGGATATGTTAAAATTCTCTTTATTATGGTACATCTCGCTCTTGCTTTATTGCAACAATTTATCTCTTTTTTGTTATAATTCAAACCATTTCCCTAGTAAGTAAACCAGAGTCAACAATTCTCTAGAATACTCCTAAAGCCCTTTTTAAGGTTGGTGATTATAATTTTGTTTCTGTTCTGATGCTGAGGATTCATGAAACTAATGGCTAATAATTTTGCAGGTCCATATTTTAATTTCTTTCTTACTTTTAACTCTTCCACTTTGGATGCTGAGGATTTTTTGATGTGTATTTAATTGATTAGATTGATTTAATTAATTTCATTAATTTGATGATGGCACTGATTAGATGTTCTTTTTAGGATAACGTGTTAGATTCTTTCCTCAGAAAAAATGGCTCCAAGGTAAAAATTTGTGAGGCAGCTCTCCAAATTATTCCAATACATAAGAGATTTTAAATACCTTATCCCTTTATTTTGACAACAGCACATTTTCTCCATTTAAAAATCCCTTCTCTAATGCAGCACAATGTCAGTGTGGAGAAATGCTAAGTTAGATCATATAGCTTGGAATATCCAAGAATGCAAAAGTGTCTGTCAGCACACTTTGCAGAGCAGGTCATAGCCCATCCTGGGTTATGTGGTTGGTCAGTTTATTTGGGGTTTTTTTTGTTGTTTTTTATTTGTTTTGTTGGGGTTTTTTTCACTATAAAGTTTGGGGGAACATGTTCTGCATTCCTGATTTCCGTGTTTTTTAGCTTTCAAAAAAACAAATGTGGTCCTGCATTCTTTGAAGGACAGAAATGAAAAATCCTACCCTTCCTCTATGGAAGAACAATGAAGTACTAGTGATATGTTGTCTTCAAAAACTGATAAATACAGAGCTTGCTAGAGTCAACAGATGACACACTACACAAACATAACAGGTAAGCCTAAAATGAAATGAACCTATGGCCTGAGCTCAAATTATTGACTCAGGGTGTTGGAGTGCACCTGTTATTTTAAAGTGGACTTAAGCTTTCTTCTTCATTTATCAAATCTACCTAAATCAACTCAGATAAGCCTAAAGAGAGTGGTAAGGACCATTCCCAGACAGACTATATATCTATATAAAATATAGATAAAAATAAGTGGAGCAGTCATACAGCCAGCCCAGGCTTCTCTAAGCGTGCAGAGTCAGTAAGACAGCTAAACCCAAAACATTTAAATGAGAAAGGGGCAAATAAAACAACCTAGTATGAATAAACCTGCTCTAGAACTTTATATTCAATTCACAAGGCAGGCTTACAGGGAAGTGTCAATACTAAATTGTCATTTCCTATGTTCAGATCAGGATCCTTTACCATCTAAATAGGAGATGGAGAACATCTGCTCCTAGTGTGCACAATACATGCACAATGTATCGAATTTTAAAGATCTTGTTATCTAGTAATAACTTCATTTTACCTCAACAGCAGATTATTTACATACAAAAGCTACATCAAAAACAAGCAGATGATGCTAAGGGTATTCCATCTAGAACCAATAATAAAAAAAATACTAGTTCTGCTGTGGACCCTGTTAAAAACTATAAGAATGGAAGATTTAAGAAGATAAAAACACCTGTGACATTAAATAAAGGATTATCCTTATTTGCAAGAAAACGACCTCAGAGAAAAATGTTTACAGTGTTAACATTTAAGATAGTCATAATATTTGTAACACTAGTGCTTAAAAAAAACTTCTTTAAACATAGCCAAATCTCTTGTCTGTATTTCAGGTAACATCTGGTCTGGTTCTAAGTATATATGGAAGATAGAGGAGTGTCATAACTTTCTATGCCCTGACTATTTTCTGTGCTTTCAACTCAGCACCACACGGAATTTATTTCTGTTTCCAGACCAACTCTGAAACTTGAAAACTATATGGCTTTGTACATATGTGAATATATACATGTATATACAAAATTACATATTCATTTATGTGTGTATAGATGTACATTGCTATCCAAAATGAAAATAGATACCTCATGACTCCTTGCAGTCAGTTAAAGGAAGGAGAGGTGGCTATCTTTGCGTGGATCAGAAAGCTCTCTGCAATTTTGGACAAATGTTTTCTTCTTTCTGTTTGAAATAAGGCATGCTAATTTAACACGTGAATTGAAATGGAAAACATGCTTCTCTCAGTAGAAGCTTTGAGTGATTATCTTAAACCCAGCTAGAGTTGCCTCATACTAAGGAAACTTAATTTTGAAGCTGTCAGCAAGCTTTCAGATTCCAAAACCAAAGCAGAGAAGACCATAAGTACTTGCAGAATTATGATATATGCAGGAATCGTTTAAAGTAAGTTTAAATATTATCCTCTGGTTAAAAAGCTGACATCATTCTCACACCAATACTACCTATTTTTAGCATGAAATAATGTTTTAACTTTTTGTAAAGCTGATTGCAATCGCTCAAGCTTGATTCCATTCCTTTCCTAAAAGGAGTACAATTTAAACATTTTCTATCTTTTTACTTCCTTGCTGATTTTCACATCTTCACAAGTTAAAATTTAAAACATTGATTTCAATGCTTACAGAATGCAAGGGGCTTCCCTTGAGGTAAAGACAAGAAAATAACAGATAAAGCCACTATGAGAGTGAGCCCTTGCAGTGATGATGTGCTATATATATGAAAAGAGATAGAAAAAATTTCAATAGACATTTAATTTGACTTTCCATTCAGTCCAAATCCCTCTGAAATGATTTTTCAACATATGAATGCAAGTCCAGTGCATTAGTGGACTGTTACCAGGCAAATATTGTTAATAAAAGTTCCTTCAAGAATTTCAGTTTACTAGTGAGAAATTTGAAAAGAGTGATGAATTATTATATTTTATGACACTTAACATGACATTAAAAATATAATTTCATTATCTTCATAGTTTATTTTATGTATGTACATATACGTTGTATTTCTCCAAAATAATGTAAAATGTCTTCTGAAATGCTTTTTATGTAGTTGCCTGGGCTGGGTATTTTGTGAAGGTGGTTTTTTGTTTGGTTGTTTGTTTGTTTGGTGTGGGATTTTGTTAATTTTAATTGGTTGGAGGTTTTTTTAGGGATGGGTGAATGGGTGGGTGGGTGGGCTTTTATGTTGTTTTCTCATACCCTAGTAAAATATAATTTTTTTTTCATAAGTCTATCAGAATATATCTACATTCCTACAAATGAAAGAAAATTAATTGAATGATCAAGCTCCCAATGTTTATGATACAGCGAGGTAAACCAGCCACTAAGTTAGAGTCAAAAGGTGATCAGGCAGAGAAATAGTTTTCAGCAACTGTTTCAGGATCTTTTTCACCTCACAGTTATCACAGAATCCAATTTGTATAATCACAGGAAAATATTGAAATAATGTTATCATTACTGAGACAATGTAACTATTCTGGCCAAGAGCTGCATGCTAAAGCTAGGAAATGCTACTATCAAGCTGGTCACACCTTAATTTAGTTCCCCTAGTTCCTAGGGAAAACATGTTAGTTATTCCGTTACTCTTCCTTCTACTTCATTCACTGTGTTCTGGTCTCACAGAAGAGTGGAATTAATGAAGTGGAATATTTTGTGTGAGAATGGGCAAAAGAAAGGGCCTGAACACTGCCCTGGAAAGTTAGATCCCTCTTCACTTGGCCCTAGTGTTTCTTCCAGTAAGCACCACCTTATTTATTGGGAAATACAGCAGACATCCTGTGGCTATGCTGATGCAAAACATATCCTGGTTCTCAAGGCTATAGCATGAGGGTCCAAGTGTTGTCATGCATTGAAAGAGTTCTCTTAAAACTTGTAGGGTTTGGCATGGGATGACAAGGATTTGTCTGTCAGATATCACTCACAGACATTGCTGGGCATGGGGACTTGGGACACCCTGGCTATCTTTGAAAGAGAAGAAGAGGAAGTGGATTGGAGGGCCCTCAAACTAGGATTGCAAACCAAATAAAATACAGACCCTGATTTGCAGCAGCAAACACTTCTGGAAATCTCTGCTGAGGTCACCAGACGTGTGCTTTGTGCACAGTGAGAAGGGAAGCCTCTGATCCTCACTCTTCAATGTAGGCAGCCAAATGTTTTGGCCAATTCTAATATCTCTGGATTTGGGATTAGTGTCTCTCCCTCATCTCAAAGCTATGCTGTGAAGATAATTCATTAATATTGTAATCCTAAGGACAAATATCAGAGCAATTCTGAAAGTAGGTTATTAATGTTGTCCACAGAGCATAGTCTGAGTGGGGGAACATTTAATTGAACAGTATCTGCTACTAACACAGATGAAATGGAAGATCCATGGAAAATGCACTGTATGCACTCACTCAGATGAACTAAGTTTCCATAGCAAATACTCATTCTGCTGTTGTCTAACTTTCAAGCAATTAATTCCTATTGCTTTTCTTTTAACAATTTTGTGTTTCTTTAATAAGTAAGCACACTACAACTATTACACTAATTTCAGTAGAGACTTGCCAGTTTGAGAAAAGGCATTTGGTCAACATCTGTGATCCACAATTGTGAATCAGGTTACCCTATTTACTGAGTACTTAGTTCCACTAAAAATGCTTGATTCTTTTATTTGTCTTGAGACATGAGAATGTGTAAGTAACAGAACTCATTCCTTATATATAAATCTATACCTATTCAGCCAAAGAAATCTAAAGAAGCTAAGCCTTACCCAGAACTGAAAAAAAAAATCAGTTTATTTAAATGTAAGAATTTACTGACCAATTTAGTTAAAGACAGTTAAAGATATTTAGTTAAAGTTATTTAAAAGTAACAACAAGAAAAGAGAAGTAACAATTAATCTTAAATTAAAACAGATTCTTTTTGGAAAAAGAATCTCGTGAAGTAACAAAATGTAATGCAAAAAGGCTTTTAATAGAGATTTTTTTATAAAATAATTTTAAAGTAAAACATAGTAAGTGCTCTCTTACTAAACCAGCCATTCCTTCAATATCTGAATCCTAAGCTTCAGATAAACATAAATTAAAACATTGGACTGTATTCTTCCACCAAATATCAAGCAATGCTTTACACTGATGAGGTTGTTAAAGTGTGATGGCATATTTATATATCTATTTTAGTAGTATACTTAAGCCAGTTTCAATAATATTCAGCTGCTGAATCATAGGCCACTTCAAGAGGATAATGATATTATGATGTACATAGAATAAATGCATCGTTATAATGGCTGTATGATAACACATTCACTTGAGTAAGATATTATCACTTGACTAAGATATTATGTCCATCTTAGTTTAAATATGTGACCCACTAAACTTCTTTTTCAGAACTATGCCACCTATTTTGATGTCAGCCATCAAAAGTTTTGTTAATAGAATGTTAATAGAAATTAACATGTTAATAAAAAATGTTAATAGAAAAACACCTTAGAATAAGTTGAAAACAAACTCCAACTACAACTACTATGCATTTTAAGTCAACTGTAAAGGTTACAAGAGTTTTTGAATCTGTGTTCTTGGAAAATTTTTAATTTAAAAAGAGATAAATTCAGGGAATTATCACGGAGCAAATTCCTCGGGGGAAAATATTGTTTGGGGCAGCATTTTCTAGATAACATTGCCTAGAATAACGTAAACTATGGCAGTAGTCTACTGAAAGTGTCTTTCATACATAATTTGACATTTGACAAATAGTCAGGTTTACTTTTAGTATTTGTCCTTTACTGATCAGTTGTTAACTGAGATCTATAGGTCTAGCTGGCAGAAACATTTTCCCACTGAGCATTGTTTCCTGAGATGCATCTAAAGGAGCTGTAATTACAGGTAAAATATTCATGTCAAAAAACTGTCAAAAAATGATGATTCTGAGCCTGGTCTCTTGATCATTCTTGGACAGGCTTTGCCTCCTTCAGTGAAGGCTCTGAGAGCCTCTGGGCTGGGAAAACTAAGCTTTGCTTGAAGACAACCTCATCCAACAATGGCTGAATTTATTTGTAGTAGATCAGTTTCAATAGAAAAGATCATACAAGAGTCACCCCAGAAGAGTCCCCAGTATGTTAATCAGAAGTTATTTGTGATTCATATACCGTAGATGTATCTCCAGCCATTTTTTCATAGAACAGAGGGAGAATTGTAATTTTATGTAGTGCTGTTGTAGTCTGATTTTGATAGTGTAGTGAAGTACCAGCTTTCACACGATGTTTTAATGGGTTACCAGATAAAAGGTCACCAGATGAAGGCATGGGCAGGGTCACAAAGGATGAGCAGGCACAGCAGAGTTCTGGGGAAACTTGTTTCTTCTTCCCCTTTATTCAAAGTCTGACTCCATTTATATACATATGTACAAAGGTCTCCTCCCAAAGGAGAAATATGTAAACATTCTAAAAATACACATTGTTTACATGAAGCTGCATGAGAATCTGCAGTACAAAGTTACAAGCACTCAAAAGCAAGAAAACCTGGGGCGATGATGTTTCCTGTTTAAAGCCCTCATCCTGACAGTGAGATCTGGACTGAATTTCCTCTTCCCCTCAAGGAGATGAAAAGGAAAATCTTGGCTTTTGCAACAGTGCTCTGACAATGTTACTCTGATTGAAAAAAATCTCTGAATCTGTCATCACACAGAAATTTTTATACCAAAGTGAAGAGGATGTGCCTACAAGCTAAGAATTGTCTAGGCCACACATAAGGTTTTACTTTGATATCTTCACTCTGCCTAAAACTTCCAGTTCTGCAAATTTTTCTGGATTTGGCTGTGTTTTTGGTGACTTTGACTGAACATTTCACATAGTGATGAGTAGGTTTCTTATATATGAAATATTCATTTTAGCTCCACTTTTGACCGCAAACAAGTTTTGTCTCACTGAAGTCTATGGAATGCACAGATTTAAGAGCGGTAGGTATTAGGCAGATTTTGATGCTCAGTTGTCAGTAAATCTTAAATAAGAGATTTTCTGTTGCTCTGTCTGGAAATAAAGACCACAGAAGTGAATGACCTTTTGTTGTACAACAGTGCTTCCAAAGTTCTTCTTATGGAAGACCTTAATACATTTAAATGAACTCATATTAAAAGTATTTGGTTATGAAGCTTCATAATACTGCAGTTCCACAAGGTAGGCAAAGTGGTCTTGGAATGTTTTTTCAAGGTCCAAAGTTAATTTGAAAAAATACTAACAGGCAGACTTTATCTTATTTTGTTGAAGATTCACACTGTATTCTGCCCAGTTCATGATTTCTACCAAGATCTCCAGTGAACTAAAAGCACACTGAATGACAAACAAATCACAGAAGTAACTATTACACTCCTTTATCAATTATATTAATTTCATTTGGCTTTTCTCCCTTTTATAAAAAGGTTCAACTCAAGTTCCTATTTTCAGGCTGCTTTTAAAACAATGTTATGGTTTAACCCCAGTCTGCAATCAAGTACCACACAGCTACTCATCTGCTTGCCCTCCGTGAGGAGCGGAGTCAGAAGGGAAGTAGAATATGTGGGTTGAGATGAAAGCATGTTAATAAAAGAGATAAAATTAATAACAACAACAGCAACAATAGCAACAACAATGATAACAATTGTAATGGCAAGAAAAGAGAGAGAGGGAGGAATAAAACCCGAGAGAAAGAAGTGATGCACAACAGAGTTGCTCAACATGTGCTGAATTATGCCCAGCCCAGCCCTGGGCAGTGCTCAGTCCCTCTCAGCCAACTGCCCCTAGTTCATGTGCTGGGCATGGTGTTCTATGGTGTTGGAATATCCCTTTCCAATGGCCCATTCAGGTCACCTGATCTGGCCATGCTCCCTCCCAGCTTCTTGTGTAGCTCCTCATTGGCAGGGCCCGAGACACTGACAAGTCCTTAACTCAGGGTAAGCACTGCTTAGCAAGAGCCAAAACATCAGTTCATTATTAAKATGACCTCACACTGAATCCAAAGAACCTCACCAGCTACTGGGAAGAAAATTTACTCTATCTCAGCTGAAACCAGGACAAACAACATGCAAGAATTTCTTCCCTGTTAATTTTTTTCCTGCGTTATTTAAATGATAGTAAGTTATATTGTATTCCTTGTAGAGCTACACATAGACATATCTAATTTATTTTGATGCCAATACATCTTTTCATGCTCAGGTGTTCTTAAGATTTTTTCAAACAAAGCAGAAAGCCTGAGTTATCTCTTAATTTCTCTGATTGTTTATTTTCCAAAAATTTCTATTTGTACAGAGTCTATCAGATAATGATAAATTTAAAATGCTAATTTAAGTGTTCTCTAAGCTTTCCTTCTCAAGCTTTCCCTAGTAACTCTGCTACTCTGTAAATGCAAAGACGTAAATTGATATTCAGCAGTGCCATGTGGCTGTAAGACCTTTTACTTATCTGTCAGTTGAAGAGATAGTTACAAACCTGTCCTAGCAATTTCTCTTAGTCTAGTGCTTGCTTAGTTTATAGAGTAGTGAATATATTTAAGTTATCTAATAAAATTCATGCTGATTATTGGAGAAGATAATTTTGAATGAAAAAATATCCCAGGATGGAGACATTCTTTTTTCCTTTTTTTTAAAGTGATATTTTACCCTAAGTTTTAATATCTTAAATGAGTATTTTAAGGATCGAATTTCTGATTCTATTACTTGAGAGAAGTGGAGGATGTCAATATTTTGTGTTTAAAATTCAATTCATTCAATAACTGCTCTTTAGTATCTGAATAATTCTTTGGAAGTGGAAAGCTATTCTTACTTGTAGTTTTCCAAGCTAACATCCTCTTTATCAAATTTTCCTCTGATGAGATTTTAATTTTTTTTCTTTTCATTTTTCATTATGATGATTAGAAGCAGATTTTGATTTCACAAGGGCAAGATTTTCAGTATGCATTAAAATTATATATGTATGGAGAGTGAGATGTGTTTAGCTACTTATAGTCTTTCCTTATTTCTTTTCTAGTTTTAAGCCCATTGACCAATCAGCAAGTGTATGTTGTCTCAGTAACACAATACTACTAACCAAAACGCTCACCACTTAGAAAAGAGCTAAGGCCCAAACTTAATTGTTGGTAGATTTAAGTAGCTAGATGAAAAGCTTATGCTAGGATTAAATCATTGAAGGCCAAAATTGTAAATGAAAACCAGTCAGGTTTCCCCTCACCATTACCTCTTCATAAATATAAAGAAGTTATCTAGTTATTTTGCACTACTGGTCTAAGAAGGATAAATGCAAACTTACATGTTTAGGTCTTGGGCAGAATCTTGGAATGCTTGTTTCCTTGCTGTGTCACAGACTTCCGCAGAAGTCAGTTATGCCCAGCTCCTCTGAAGACTGTTTATTTGCCTGTCACTGGCCACAATATCAAACATCCTTGAGAACATCAGCTTCACAGAACCAGCAACAAATGGAAAAACACTAAAATGATGCATAGTGGTGTTAAATATGCCACAGATTGGTTGGTAACATATTTAACACATTTTTAATGTGTGAAGCAATTTCAATGTTTGTGAAGCATTGAGTTTGTGAGCATAATGAGTTTAAAAAAAGTTTTTTTGTTTTTACACCCCAGATTGACCAGTACACATGAAGAATTTTACATGTCCATATTCTTGAATTCAACTTTAAGATCAGAAAATAAGGTAAAGTAATTGTATTCAACATTACAACACAGCATGCTGTTCCATTTTTAGGATTATGCAAATGGGGAACATATTTAGAAACAACCCCCCCCCAAAAAACCCTGTGTAAAATTGCCTCTGTGAAACTAGTGAATTAACCTCATGTCCAAAAAGGCAACACAAGGTTTAGTATGCATTTTCAAGCAGGGACTGCCAGGAGTCCTAAATACAGCACTTGTTCTTTATGCTCAGTTAAAAGGGTAGTATCAAAAGTCACCTGTAGTTGAAGCAATTGCACTGTAGCTGCTACAGTGTCTCTGAGAACTGTGACAACCCATCCACCCTGCCTCAGTTTCCCTATGTGATAGCCCAAACCAGCTAGGAAGATTGTCATGTTCTCCAAACAAAATGCTACAAGGACCTAATTGACTCTCCTGGGAGGAAAAGTGAACAATCATTTCTTATGGTAACTTACCTCTTTTATCAAATTATAATATTTATAATTAAAAATAAATATTTATCTTGTCTTGGCTCTACTTTCAACAGCCTCCTTATTGGTCTGTCCTTAGCCAAAACAGACTAACTTAAAATGTCCATCTTTCTCTTATGAACAAATAAATCTTTAATCAAATCTGGCTAGGCCTCTTGTCTTATACCAATTTTCAAGAACTGAATATTTGGTTCAATTAATTGGAAAAAAGTGGTATAGTTTCCTTTTTGTGATTATGGATATTTCTGTAATTCCAGGGACAATTCTCTGTGGGGGAGGAAATTTTGAACCATTGTATTCTATTAAAAAAGGGTGACAAATACCAGTAGTGTTCCCATTAGTGTTCTGCTCCTATGTATTTAAGGATATGCTGGAATCCCACTTGCTACAGTAGTCAACTAGTTACCAGGTAACCATTACTGAGGCCAGTTGTCACAGAGCAACCTCTGTCTGCACTGTTAAACTATCTTTAAAAAGCTGTCACAGCTGCCCACTACTCTTGTTGTCCAACCTGCCCTAACGTCTAACACATTCACTGAAAGACAAGAGAAAGCCCTAACTGACAGAGAACTCCAAAACCAAATAAACAAATAAAGAGATAAAGACAGAAAGAAATAATGGCAGTGTTTTTTCTGATCAATTAATAGTAGATAGGATTGACTGGGTGTTTACCTTATCCATATGGATAATATGTAATGCAATATAACTCTATTGTCTTCTGTATTTTCAACCCTGCTACATCTCCCCAAGAATATCTGTCTCCTTTGGAAAGAATACAGTGACAAATTTTATGGCTTTAAATTGTAATGCATGAGTATTTCTTCATGTACATCAGACCCTTAAATGTGCACATGGCAGCACCTAAATTAGATTTGTTCTCTAAAAGATAATGCCTTAAGTTTGTTTTCTCAGAGGTGATGCCTTAGATTCCTTTGTGATATTCTTCATGTTCTCAAAGACTAATTCCTTTACATTTTGCAGTGACAGAGGAGATTACAGACCCCTCTAAGAAGTGCTTTAACAGCAATCTTCTAGGATAAAGAAGCTGTCACTGATGCTTGTTGTCTCAGTGAGCAGTGCAAAATAACTTTGTAAACAAATCATGAAGTAGGGGTCATTTTTATCCTTCTGAACTTATCTCTTCAGAAGTGAAACTTCAACAGGAGCAGCTGGAGCTGTAGTACAACAGGCAGTGCAAAAACTGGCAGTATCAGCATAACAGCTGCTGGCATTCTACAAGATTTCTAGGAGTACCTGTTAGAAAAAAATACTCCAGAGGCAGCAAAGGTATAGTGAAAGGGAAAACCAGAGTTTATTACTCTTGTTAGCCTTAGGACTGAAAGCAGAACTTGGGTATAATTTAAATGAGGATTTCTACATTGAGTTGACTGGGGGTACAGGACCTCAGACTATAAATGCACTCTGTAGGTACCAGAAGCAATGATAAACTGTAACAGGGATAAACTAGACCAAGCAGCCAGTATGGGCAACTGAGCAGCTGCTGGAAAATGTGCCCATCTTTTCATGACTCACATTAGACTGAAGCACAGACTTCAAGTTTGCATTGTATACATGCAGAATTCAGGTTTTACCTTGAGTAATTGCCTATTCAGAAGAAGACAAAGTTCTCACCTGGGACAGTTTTGTAGCATCTATAATACTTTGCCTCTGAAACATGGGAATGACCTTGGGCCACGTATATTCTGTAAGATAATTCTGTAACTGGGGTGTTTTCTGTTTGTCATGGTTACCAGTTAACATTTCTTGGGAAATAGCAATGAGCAGCTTTAAGAGTTTGATTTTTGTGTTAGTGCAAAGTTAAAGTAAATACATTGCACATATGACAATCTCCCCTCTAGTATTAACTGCAACCCATATCTCATACACTAGTAGAAAAGGAGTTTTACATGACATTGTTGCAAAATTGAGTGGATATTTTATATATTATACAAAAATATATTTTAAACTTTTAATAGATATGACTTTAAATATATATAACTTTTAATAAATAAAATTTCTTTTGGCAGCTATGCCATATGATAAAGATTAATTTGAATCCCAGAAGGGAAACAAACTGTTCTGTGGGAACGGATACAGTAATTCATGAACTATGTCAGGGTTTACATCAGGTCAAAGAAATTGCTAACAGATGAATAGAGAAATCTTAAAATTAAAATGTGCAATCCTAACTCCCATTTAATAGGACTTGGTTAATAACCAGAAGTCTAGATCTTCCAACAATCAGAAGACCAGCTGAATAGTCCTCAAACTTGTCCACTGGCTTCCAGGCAGCTGTCACACTGTAATCCATCAGTGACACTAAAAAAAACACTAATAAGTTCTGAATAAGTCAATAAATACAGAACCAGAATGGCAAGAGTACACATTCTCACTTCACCATCATTCATATGTACTTCATTCAACAATATTTATGTAAATGCTGGCTTTAAAAAGAATTCTTAAAATCATTCTGAAAGAATTGAAATGGGCTATATTTTGTGTTGCCCTCCTATTCATGAGCCATATCCACCATCTGTCATAAATGCAATAGTGAGCAAGCCAATACCATCCTAAGATCACAAGAACTGATTTTCAATATCTAGGAAAAGAAACAGAACAGCAAAAAACAATCATAACTTGTCACTGAATACAAAATATCCCATTCATGTTAAAAAACAGCTTTGAGCTGGATATAGGAACTGATGATATAATGATTATAGTATCAATAACAACTGCAATTTAAATGGGGTATCACTTGACAAGGAATCTACAAATGCTAAAGAAATTACATGGCAGAAAGAAAGCTAAAAAATCTACAGTAGTCTATGGGATAAATTTACTTACATAATTTGCAGCTCTAAGGCTAAACAGAGCACATTTCTTTAATATAAAAAATAAAATTAGTCCTTTGTGCCTCTTCTCTACATTTTAGAGTAAATAGCAGATAAATACGTATCTATCTATCTATCTATCTATCTATCTATCTATCTATCCACCTCCTTTTCATCTCATAACACCAGACATAGAAAATGCTTGCATTTCAGAAAGTTCTTGATGTCTTGATGTCAGAGTACTGTTCATATATATATATATATATATATATACCTTTTTTTTTTTTTTTTAGATTTTCACTTTATCTTTCACATTGTTCTGCTGTAAAGTGATGCATCTATGTCTTTTGTCATACTGGAATTTATGCACTGCAAGCTCAGTCTTAACTGGTTTTATTTTGGTTGTGGCTATACTGTGGTAACCAGTTCCTCTTCCTGGTTGCTAACACCACTATGTAGCTATCCAGATGTTGAATTTAATATGACCAAAGCCTGCTTGAATGTAGTTGCATCACTGGTACTCTAGATGGAAACTCTAGTCCTTGTGACAGTCAGAAATACACAAAGCAAGTGGCCAGTCCATCACATTATTTCTCCATAACTCTCAAGCATTTGCAAGCTTCCAGGAATCTGGTTTGAAGTTTGTGTTTTAAAGAATAAAAAAATCAATGAAAGGAAACAGATAAAATCTTAGAAAAATGGTTTCTAACCCAAATATACTTAATTAATAGAGCACAAAATAGTACATATTCTTTTGAGATCAAATATATTAATTAATATATTTACAGCTCTGTCTGGTCCTGTCATAGCAGAGCAGTTTCCAATGACCTGTATCTGTGCAGTCCCTGATCACTGGCAACTGAAGCCAATGGTCAAGGCAGCCTTATTGGGGGGTAACCTTTCTTGTATAGACCATATTTTTGGACATATAGATGTCTTAATAAGGATGATTGTCGTATCAGCAGCGGGCAGAAAGGTTCAGTGAAAAAATAGCATGAGATGGTAAAGTTGATGTCAGTTTAATTTAGATATTATTTGTGATAGGAAAATAACATTGTGTAGTAATTTAAATTAATGATGAACAAAGTTTTTTCTGCACTGTAGTGGGTGGACATACTCAGCCTACTCTTTGACTTAAAATATTAGGTACCACATGCTCTTCTCTTGGGTCACTGATCTGTTTCTGAGATAGGGATGCTCCATTTCCAGCTCTACAGTGTAACACTATAAATATCACAGATACAATGAGAATTTGTTTGTTTTATGGCTGCCATAGCTCCAACTGTTGAAGGTCCTAAATTACACTAAAATATTCAAGTGACATTTTGCTTTTGAATAAGATTCAAGGGTAGCCTTTTCCAGAAAAAGTACAAGTCTTTGCCAAAAACTGAGCTTGGGAACTCTGCAAGTGTGTCATGGGTTGGCACTGGTCAAATGCCAGTGCACCCATGAGTATATGTTTTCCCTAATAAACTGCTGTGAGATGTGATCAAGAACAGAGCAGAGCAGGCCTATAACTTAAAATAGGAAAAAACATTTATTAATCTACATAACCACAGACAATACATGACAACAGACAAGAGACACAAGAGAAAACCCAATCACCCRAAGGCAGAAAAGAAAACCTCCCAAAACACTTTTCCTCCTCCCCCCCAATTTCCATCCCTTGCATGCTCAACAGTTGACTCCAGCACATTACCTTCATCTACTTACTTAAACCTCCTGCAACCCTGGGCTCCCAATCCAAACCATTATCCCTTAAAAAAACAATCCTCCATCCATCCAGAGAGAGAGAGAGAGAGAGAAGTCTCTCTTGCACCATAGACCCCCCACAGGAAGCACAGGTCCATCTTCCCGTGCTCCCACGTCACCCATGGCACCACCCGGAGAACTCCACCATGGTGACACCCTCCTTTCCATGTCCAGTGCTCTCACCACCATCCATGGACCCAACCAGATAGGGCTCTTTTAAGGATGTTTGGCCCAGTACCAAAAACCAGCCATCTCTTCCATTGGGACCAGCAATCCCCCCCAAATTTACCCCTGGGGCTGAGGGTTCCAAAAACAGACCACAGAGTCTTTGGCTTGAACCAAAAAGCATCCACCCAATACAGCCTCATTTATATTTAGGAGAGTCAGGGTCTGTCTATGGCTAAATTACGCAAGGAAAGTCCAGCACAAAGCCACTCCTCTTCATCTCTCGCAATCAAGGGGGTTCTTTTCATCTTCCTTTATCATCCTGTTCCCAGGCTGTTCTCTCCCTTCTGAAACCACCAGTCATGAGGAACAGTGTATGGGACAGTTCTCCTCTGCCTTAGAAAGAGTTAAAAGCTTCTGTCTCCCGGCGAGGTCACAGGCTCAGGCAGGCACCGGCAACTCCCACACAGCTCAGCTCGCAACTCGCAGCTCGGCACCTGCTCCCTGGGGGAAAGAGAGACGGGCCGAGGTGGGGGGAGGGGGGGGTAGGGGACAGGGACAGGGGACGGAAGGCACCCCAAGGGTCTCCACCCCTCCATCCTGACCCAGCTCCTGTCCCGTTCCCTCTCTTCCCCCCGCCCTGGGGCCCAGGCCTACCCCAGCCAGGCCCACCTGGCTCCCCTCCCCCGCAGGGGAGAGGAGAGAGATGCTCCCCTGCCGAAGCAGAGCCAGGAAAAGAGGAAGTACGTCGGGAGTCCTTGCTTTTAACCCCTTGTGTCCTCAGAGGCGTGTCCAAACTCTCAGTGGCCACCGAAGATGCCAACATCCAACCTGGCCACTGATTGGTTTGACCTGAGTTTCCTGAAAAACTCACTTCCCCTCAAACCACGACAAAGTGTTGGATATTAAAGCAGCTGTGCTGGGAAAGCAAATCTTCAATGATCACCTGGACCAGAGTTTTCCACCACCTCTCCGGAAACAGTGTTGTCTGGGAAGTTCTTTTATCTTATATACTTTGATTTAGAACACTTACACTTTGGAATCAGGGGCCAGATAAATTTCAAGGGATGTTTAACAAAATCCATCAATATTCCTGGTTTATCATATAGCAGTTAATTTCATATATCATTCCAGATAACTTGAAAATGAAGAAAAATTTTTTTTGGTTTGCACACTTCTTTTCTTTTTGGATCAAGGTGGGGGAGGAGGAGAAGAAAATATGTTGAAAACCTGTGTTAGCTTCTGGAAGCTAAGGTGATTAGTTCTTGAATGTGAATGGCATAGTTTGTGATACTTTCCTAAAATATTGACATTCCTACATTTCTACAGAAAATATATATTTTTAGAGAAGAAATAGAAATCTTTATCAGAGCTACGTCTATGTTTTTTCAATTTCTATATCTCCTGGATCTGAACAAAATTTAAGTGTTGTATGTCAAGAGAAAAATGTCAGACAATCTAAAAATCATTAAACTTTTTTAAATTGCCTTTCTATTCTTTTGTTATAAAAGAAAAAAAAATTAAATACCTGGCAAATATGTAAGTTAACCTTCAACAAGTAAGTCTGCTTTCTCACAGAGAAAGCAAAATTACTTCACAGGACTTCTGCTAATAAATTGTGTTCTCCAGTATTTACTTCTGTACTAAAACATGCTTCTACAAACATAATGATCTAGTGAGTGGCCAGTACAAGCACATGTAACAAACTTAATCACAAAAAAAAAAAAAAAAAAAAAAAAAAAAAAAAAGGGCTGTTTGCTTATACCAAGATAAGATGAATCTGCTAAACAAGCAAACAAACCCACCACACCAACACAGGAGTCACAGAACATGCAAGACCTTACAGAGCCACTGTTCCTTTGCAGGGACGGCAGTGAGTGTGGTATGCCCTTGCTCACCAACAAAGAGCTATTTCTCATGAACCACAAGGCCAGTTTTAATACCATGAGAATTTAATTTGCTCTACTCCCCATGCTGTTTATAGCACCCCAATGTAATCACATCATCAGCTCATTAAACATCCAGAGACTTTTAAAAATTTGTGTGTGAGAGGCTTTGAAACCTCAATGTTGTTTTCAAAATTGATTAAGTTATTTGAAATCAAAGTTCCTTTGCCATGAAATAAGACAAGGTAGAAAGACTGACATGAAGTAGTGAGAGGAAAATTAGAACAATTGTCTGAAAGTCATATTTCATTATGCTTTTTTGAAAGTAGGTGGGATATCCTGTCCTAATGATAGGATTTGTGCATTTAGAGAGGGACTGAATCCTCAAAATTCTCTTTGTGTCTGCTAATAGGTTCCCTCAGTTCCTGTCAAAATACTATGATCTTCTTTTCCAAATAGAATATGCAGATATTTTACATTTTAGAAGCAATTAGATTCACCTCTTGTTCTCCCAGTTTGATAGGTTAATATGTGTATTTCTCAGGTATGACACTTCTTTACCCTATTTCAAATACTTTTGGTTTTGCAAACACATAAAAGACTGAAACAATTAAAACTAGAATAAATATTTCTACCTGCAGTCTGTGTCCTTGAATATGTTTACTATTGTTACCCAATCGCACTCCTCTGCATAGTGCTTGCTACTCCTCCGGCTCACTCACTGCTGCACAATGCAAATAAATATAAAGATAATGGTCTATCACAGCAGAAAATTATGAGTAGAGAAGAACTACTTTTACCAGACACTGGTGGCATAAACCATCCATGAGGTTTGGTTGTGTAAGTGATTTTTGTTATACCAAAGAAAAATCATTCTCTAAGCTAACATGGGAAGTCCAACGCAGCAGCTGCCATATAAAGGCAGAAAACAAGAATGATTTTCTCTCCCTAATTATGTAGCCTATATATTTTTCAATGTATTTCTATGCTCTATAGACATTTATCCACATACATGTATATTTTTCTATTTCCTTTACCTTAAGAAGGTACTTTATTCAACCTTAGAGTATGAACCTGTGATGAACAGTAGCACTACTTTCTGGAGGTGACCATCTGCTGGCTACAGAAGAAATCCAGATAATCCAGGTCAAGCTAGAGACCTAAATTCTACACAGCTGCTATGCAAAGAGATTGGAATTTTAATGGATTTATATACATTTTCCTCTTTTTACACTTGGTATCTGTCATAATCAATACAAGACACTTAGGAAGAAGTGAGCCAAATTTTATCCCTTTCTGTGCAAAACCAGATTAGTCGCACAACAGAAGTGCCAGTCAGTAGCACCTCTGTAGAAACAATGAAATCATTTAAAGCAATTTTCTTCTATGAGTTAAGTGAAGGTATAACTCACGACTCTTTATTCTTGATCATATTGTCCAAAAAAATTAAGCATGGGCTTATTTTCAAAACCTAAAATGTGACTGCATAGCATTATAAACATTAAAAGAATACTGTTGAAAAATGAGTGCTAATTAAGCTCAGCTATATCAATGGGACCACTCATTTGAGTCATTGTTCACAGATAATAACTGTTATAATAACTATTATAATAACTGTTATTATTCTAATCAATTTTTGGGCTATTTCCTGCCTTATGGCTTTCCCAGACTGTCTAAATATATACACACAGATAAAGACTTTACAAAATTAAGTAGAAACCTGAATGTATAATGATCAGCACTTAATCATTTTAAAATCTGCATTTGTTCAATCCTCATTATGTTAGTGACATTTTTTTAGGCTGAGAAACCAAGTAAAAATGAGAAATGAATTGGTCCAAATTTGATGTTGCTCACACCGATGGCATTGCCTTGGCCTTCCACCAAGCTGCTCTTTCATTCTCCCTTCTTAACAGGATGGGAGTTGAAAATAAGACGGAAAAAAGCTCAGACAGTTAATATAAAGAAATGGAGAACCCTTGCCAACTGCCATCTTGGGCAAAACAGACTCAATTCAGGGAGTATTAATTTATGATAATTATAATAATATCGATAATTAAAATTTATTTGAAGGGTAAGAAACAAAGACAAAAGCTAAAACTCCTTTCATTCACTCTCTCACTTTTCCCCAAACCTAACTCTTTCTTTCTGGTTTCTTCTATTGAAGAACACAGAGGGTGGGGAGGCAGGGTTGAGGTCAGTCCATAACAATTCCTCCTTACTCCTTCCCCCTCATACTTTTCCCTGTTCCCGAGTGGGTCCCTGCCATGAACTGCAGTTTCTTTCATGAAATAGTCACCTTCTACTCCACACACTAGCAGTGTGGTACTCCATGAGCTGTAGGGGACAATTGTTTTAACATGATTATCTCAGGCTGCAAGAGAATCTGTGCTCCAGGGTTTCATCTGTCTCCTCTGCCAACCTTGGTGAATGCAGGGCTGTTTCTCATAGCTGTTTTCCTCCCTCCTTTCTCTCTTGTGCAGTGTTTTGCCAGCTCTTTGATGTGTTTTCCCAGAGGCACCAGCATCTTGGCAGAGGTGCTCAGCTGTGCCTTGAAGTCTTGCTGGGGAAGGCTGCAACCAGCTGTGTCTGGTGCTAGACAGCCCCGTTCCTGCCAATACATGGGCACCTACACCAGGTACAGGAACATAATTCCACTATTCATGTGGAAATAATAAACTTGTGGAATAATAACATCCTTGCAATAGGGATGCAAAATGATGAAAATCTGTAGCAGGAGAAAGAAATTTGAAAGAACATTTCACTGTTGCTGCCAGTAACTCATATGAGACAGACTAAATGCACAAACCTTCTTCCTCTAGGAAAAGTTGCAATTATAGTAACTCTTTTAGTCTTTAAGTCAAAAATTATTACTTCTAACAAGCACAAATATGAAGGATCATACATAATATTTTCCCCTAAATTTCTTAACACTCTGGAGCTGTGTTCACACTTCCAATGGTATTGGAAATATGTGAATATCAATTGCTCCTCTTTTGGCTACACTGGAGGTTCCCAAACTTCATCTGGCTTCCAAACACTATTATTAGATGTGTTAGAAGCAAATAGATCGTACATGTAAAGGAGTTCCTAGATGAATTGCCAAAAATTAGGATATACTTTCAAATTTCCTCTGATGTCAAGCTGCACTAATAAAGATTTAAGAGGTCTCTCCTAAAAATACTTCCACAAAAAGGAAGAAAAACACAGAAATTAACAAGGGAAAATGTGATGGAATAGGGTGCCCCTGTTCTTGTTCCAACCATGAACTTTCTATGTCATTCTATTAAGAATTAATATTTACCGACTACCCTGCACATATGACTGTGAAAGCTTATTTACTGATAAGATGCAAACAAATGATAGACAGAAAGATGTAATTTCCAAAGTATGGAGACAAAAAACCCGAAACTTGTAGATTGTCAAAGGCCCTTCCTTGTGTAGTACATCAGGATTTATCATGTGCAATAAAACAATGTGAATTGTGCAAAATTTCATTGGAAAGGAGGCTACATCACTATATGAAAAAAATGTATGTAAGTATCCGTATAAATTATACAAGAAAATGAGTCCTTTTACCTCTTGTAACCAAGAAAAAACTAATTCAAAACTGTTTGAATGATTATTTGTATCTCTTATTTTTTTGGTGTTGCCTCATCTCAAGAGTATGCTATCAACTCCTATTGATGTATTTTGAGCAAAGTGTGTACAAAGTGAAGATTTCTTTGGTTCTAATTTTCATCTTAAAACAGTGTTGTCACTGTCCTTCATATTTCAGTGAATGAAAGTATTTAATCCATTTATACAAGTATAATCTGCTCTTTTTCCACTGTTACGAAGCAGACAACTTATTACACATATTTGGTTCAACACTCTCAAATAAAAGATATTCCTTAGAGTCAGTTGTCACTTGTAAAATGCCTGAGTCTGAATGAGATGAGGAGGAAAAATGTAAAGGAAAAGACACAATAGTGAACTACCATCAGAAGCATATTCCAGCAGTCAAGAAAGGAAGACAAGCAAGCAGAAGGAGTCTGAGAACATTACAGTGACTCATTCCAGCACTGCCACTCTCTTTTGGGCATATGAAAAGTTCAATGACAAATCATCTTTCGAAGCTTATTTTGAATAGTTTACAACTCTTACCACTGCAATATAGAAGCCAATGCTTGGAAAAGAAAGATAAAAAAAGAATCTCCAGCTACAGAATTCATTCACCATCAGTTACTGTTACAGTTTAGTAGCTTAACATCATTAAGAAGTTTTCTTTGAATTATATCAACATCTGATTTGTGAGAATGATGAAAAATATGATTTATTTTAATAAGGAAAAGTTGCTTTATATCTTCAGGCAGAAACATGGATCTGTTATCAACAACTATAATCACTCAAATAACAATAGTGTGAATGCTGACTTGCTAGTAAGCCCTTCAAATAACTGAGCTAGCTTAAGATGTGTTGTCCAAGAACTCAGCTTATTTTACCAGAAAAATGTGGGATTCTTCCTTGAATATTCATTGTTTTAAACAGAAAGATGCAATTAAGAAACAAAAAATGTATTCCACAGACAAGTTTACTCAGCTCATGCAAAAGATACAAAGAAGTAAAAGCAAAAATTATACGAGAATATTATTTAAGTCTTTCTCCTTGTAATGATAATGTTAAAATATCAAAATTTATCTGTAATTATCAAATAATAGAGGCAAGAAACTATCAGATAGATATGGGATTTTAACAGAAATTAGATTTGTTTTTCCATGCCAGAGCTTAATGCCTGAGAGCAGCTAAGCACTATGCAGCTGTTCACTGCCCCTTGTCTTTGGAGGGATGGGCAGGATAATCACAAAAAAAGAGTGAAACGTGTGGAATAATAACAGTTTATTAGTTGGAACACATTTTACTAATAATGCTAATGCTAATCATAACAATAAAATACTTATAATGTTGGAATGAAAATAAGAGAGAGAAAGGAATAAAACCCAAAAGAAGGATACAATTTCTTACCACCCACTGACTGATGCCCAGCAAGTCTCCAAGTAGCATTTGGCCTCTCCCAGTCAGCTGCCCTCAGTTTATATACTGGGCTTCATTTTCTGTGGTATTGGAATCCTTTGGCCCATTCAGATCACCTGTCCTGGTTGTGCTCATTCCTGGCCTCTTGTGCAGCCCCTCGCTGGCTGAGCACAAAACACTGAAAAGCCCTTCACTCAGAGTAAGAATTAGTTAGCAAGAGCCAAAACATCAGTGTGTTATCAACACAATTCTCACACTGAGTAAAAAACACAGCACTGTACCAGCTATAACTGGGAGAAGAACCAACTCTAGCCCCATAAAAATTAGGACATTCCCACTTTTTTTGTGTAACTACAAAACTGGCAATGATTAGTTATTTATGGTCAGTACCACTTACTGAGAATGTGTTATACATCTTCAGTAAAAAACCATAGATTATCAATAGCTCTGCAAGGGATGTCTAAGCTTCAGAAAGCTCACAACACTTGCAAAAAGAAGTTAAACTTAAGACAAATGGTACATTGTAACTACGGTTTGCTCAGCAGAAATAACTGCAGGAACACTTTCTTTGTGACAGTCCCCCCTTCCTTGCCTTTCCTCAGTTAATGCAGAGAAAAGTTTTTGGGGAGTGTCCACATGCTGGAGATGCTGCACATTACTAACGTTACAGATATCCCCATGTAAATATTAAAACAAGATTGCTTCTAGGAATAAAGCAAAGCTAGTGAGAGTTTCTAACAGCACCAAGCTCTCTACAGCACCAGCTGTACTGTCAAGAGAAAATGCACATGACTTGCATTTCAGTGTGTTGTTGCACCCAAAAATGATGCATTTTGACACACTGATCAGAAGAACAGGCAGGCAAATAACTTCAAAAATTTTCACCCATAAGCTGAAAATGCACCATTCTTTCTCTTACTTTTTCTTAATACTCAGAATTTCCAAGAGCAATGTTAGCACCTTTGCTTCAAGTCTTTGTTCACTAAACATTACTTCTGAGACTTACCAACAACAGAATGCAATTTTCTTTACTATATTATTAGCACATTCTTTCTTTTCAGGTTAATTCAAGAGCTGTCATCACCTATGAGCAACATTCTGCTATTTCACCCTCATATAAACAGTGATGGTATATTGTCTTTTTCTGTCACAACAGGCTAAATTCAATCTGAACAGTAATCATCACTTTTGTTGTTGGTATTTATTCACAGAGGTCTTAAATACAACTCTCATCCATGCTTAGAGGATATGCAAAAAACAAAAACAGTTATATATGATACACATGCCACAAAAATTGCTTAAAACAAGAGTGACTAATGCAATCTATTTTTATTACCACTTTTTTAATATACTTTAAGCAGAAGATCTGTGAAACTAGTTCAGTGGTCCACTGAAAAATCAATGGAATCTGTGAGCAGTGGGCAAGGCAAAATAATCAGGTATTTCCTGCTGTAAACATTTTTAAACATTTTGTTTGAACTTCCAACACTGAGGAAACCAGGTGATGCCCCTAGAAGAGTTTGTAGAAAAGACACATAATGCCAATTTTAGAAAGATGATTGAGGGCAAACAATAGTGGAGAAGATTCACATCTGCAACCCATCTGCTTCTGCTGCTCTGGTTATGAAAAAATACCAAAAATGCATATAAAAAGAACCAGTTAACATTGGATTTGTGATTGGAAGTGGATTCAATTTAATAAAGTATAATTAGCATAGCTGTGGTGGGAGAAAAGTCCTAATATGGGAAATGTCTTAATAATAGATTAATTTTAGCATTACTTTCCTTAAGGAAGATGAGTATCATTATTTCTGATTCAGAGTTGGAGAAAATTAAATACAACAAATGCCGTGGCTTGCCAAAGCAATGATTTGGGTCAGTTACAGGCATTCAGACTCGTTTCAGAGGCCAACATAAGAACCCACAGATCTTGTTTAGATCTTTCTAATTTTGTATGCAACATACAAATCTTACCAGGACTTAAATTTAAGAAATGGATCTGGTGAAAAATAAAAAGGTTAGCACATAAGCATTGCCCCAAATCAAGGCCCTGAAAGCTCTGTTACCTTAATAAATTCATGAGTGGCAAAAGATGAAAATCTATATACAAGGTTTATTACTAACCATGTAATTCCACATTTGTTTATGATAGCTTAAAATTAAAAACAATACAAAAGATCAAAGGAAAAAATTGTCTCTAACTGGAAAAGACAGACAAAACCCGCACAGAAATATGAAAAAGAATATATTCAGGTTAAGGAATCTCCCAGTGTTCTGGGTTGTAGTATAGAATGTGCAAAAGTATTCTATCACCGTTTTCATGAACAGTTGAATCCAATTGTTGGAGCAGTGTTTTCCCAGACCCCTCCCTCTGGACTATCTTCTGTTAATGGCCCATCAGATGCCTTGCTGTATGACTCACAGATAACTGCCTCCAGGAGCATCTCTCGCTAATGGGCCATCAAGGACCCCCTGTATGACTCATCATCCCATTGTGAGATGCTCTGCCCAGGGGGAGGAACCAAGCATTCTCACCTGGATATAATCTGGGATTTGGGGACAGTACAGGCAGCCCTTACCCATTGGATTCCCAGAGGACCAGAGCTACCAGACCTTTCTACGGGATCACTGCTTCAGGAAGACCACCTCATCTGGACTGCTTCCATCACCCTGCTCAGGTTGTATTCTGACTCTGTCAGTGGTCTTTTTTATTATTGGATTTATTTTATTTTATTCCAACCTTTTTTTTTATATTATTATTATTAAATTATATTTTCTGACTTGGAGCCTCTCACTTGGTTTGCTTACAAACCACTACACCCAGCAGGACTCCCTGAGTAAATACAGTATAGTACTGACTCCTCAGTAAATGACTTCTAATGTGGTTTTTTTCATTGTTCCCAGTAAGTTCAGAGTTCAAAAATCTGGAAGCCTTACTTATGGAAAGCTCACATTTGGCCCTGACTACCGGGAAAACCACTGAAAATCCTTTTAGTATTATCACAGGAGATAATGGTGGAAGTGAGTGGCATACTGCTTTAAGTTGTGTGAAAGGAAGTCTATGACAATATTTTCCCACTGATTTTATCAGTTCTTAGCATGATACAAGAATTTTGTGAGTCTGATCTGAAATGTATGTGATACGAGAATCTGTATGTAAATACATACCTGTGCACAGTTACATTTGGGGAGGCATGACATATCACATTGCTTTCCAAGGTCTAATATGGTCTAGAAGTTTTTCAATATTCATTTATGTACTTGTGTAACAACACTATTTGTATCAATGAGATTATGGTATGTCATAGTACTCTCCACCATCACTAGCCTAAAGTACACCCGAGAAGTGTAACTATCACAAAATAAAAGAACTTAGATCAGTACAACAGTATAAATTCTTGTGGGAACAAAGATGTATTAGAAAAAGAGGCTTCCAGGTTATTGGTTGCTTAGAGGATCACAATAACACAGAGGAGAAGTTTTGAGTCACTTGTAAGACATTGTCAGTGTTCTCTCGTTTTCTATTGTAAGCAAATGTAGTTCTCAAGCAAAGTTACTCTAAACAGAGTCATTATCCCAAGGAATTTGACCAATCTCCCTCTATACTGAGCAAAGCTAATGAAGCTTAAAGTGAATATTGTCCTGTCCCCATGTCAACTATCATTAGCTGCTTCAACTGACATTGCAAAATTACTCAGGTCTATTTTCAGTTTAAAAGATATGACCCTAAGAATTAACCTATTGTTTCCAGTTTGAGTCTGTTGTGTCTCACTGACTAAATCAGACAGTATTTGCAGCCACTACTGACTAAAACATCAAACAAGAAAGTAATTTTGTAAAGCCTGGAAAAGAAGGGTAAAAGGTCAGCTCCTGGTAAAACCTATCATAAATACAGAATATTCTCTACCTAGATGATGATGACATTCCTGTATCATTCTTCAGTTCCTAAATCCTGGGATCCCTGTGCACTTCCTCTTGGGCAGCCTAATTGTCTTTGTGATTGATGTGGAGATTAATTTGAACTGTACAAGAGGAATCAGAGAAATGCAGCCAGTCAGCAAAGCCTCTCGTCTGTCCTCTAACCTGCCTGTGAGCCAATCACAGTTAATGAAATAATGTTAATCAGCAGAGAAATTACGGCATCTGTTCTTCCATTTGTTTAATACATTTAGTAACCAGCATCCAATGGCAACCATGGATGATGGATGTAGTGCTCCTGAGGACTGAAAAGAGGGAAGAAGTTTTTGTCTTCCAGAGGAAGCTGTGGCAGGACTTACCCCCAGCACCCCAACACAGATGGCTGGTGCAGAAGGGAGAGAGAGCCCAGGCAGGTCAAAGGTCCTGCAAGAGGTCATCTCCTGGCACCAAAAGGTCTGCAGCTCAACCAAGAATCAACATCTTGGAGATGCATCTATGGAGAGCAGATGTGGGAAGAGATAAAAGAAAATAAATATTAGTGACTAAGAAGCCCTGTCTTACACTATAAAAACCACAAAAAATATCAGGGAGGTACAAGCATCTTAGACATTCCCAGGAAATGTGTAAGGTGGCTACTCCCTGAAGCTGGATGCATCTTCTCAGTTGCTTTTCTGGAAACTGAGGGAAAGGATTTCAATGTGTGCCCCATCAGCAACTGGACAGTAAGATACATTGAATCCTAATCTGTGCTATTTCTTCCTTAGCTGTAATAATAGCTACCTCTACTGTGCCCTGTGTGTAATCTACTAGTAGTTCTCCTTTTTTGTTTTACTCTTGTTTAGTAAATAGTCTGTTTAAAGACTTACCTCTGTTGATTTTGTGTCTATTAAATAAATAATTCTTTCTATGATAGACCTAATCAGCCATTATTAAAGAACCTGTGAATGAGAGGGAGTTTTGGGATGGTGGCTGCCCCAATAAGGTTACTGTCTGCTGCCAGAGCTCTGGACAAAAGGCAAGGACTTAACTAAACTCTCATAGCTTTTCATAACAGAAGCCATGGCTCAAACCTTTTCTTATCCATGCTTTTCATTTAACAAAACAAGATAACTCAAACCAACCAAAAGCTTCCCCCACGAAAAATCTAACAACAAAACTGTCATCACCACCAAAAAAAACTGGCAGGACATCAGTGTAGTGCATTTAGATGTTGGCTGGCATCCAACCCCCGTGTCAAAGGAGATTTATCATAGTAACATCTTCATATATGTTACGTTGATGCAGGAAATCTGTGATGCCTGTGGAAATAACACATTTCCTCCATAACACCTGGAATATTATGATATGGTATGTAAGTAGAATTCATTTCTAAGCATGATATATGTTTAGTAGATTCAAAACCTGGTTATAACCCATATGTATTTCCAGAATATTTCTTCAATGCCATGTTTTTTGCAGCATATTAATGTAATTTTAACATGCAAATGCTGGTAGTCTCTACAAATTTTCAGCCTATTAGCCATCCAATCTCTCTCTCCATCATGTAATTTTTTAGTACGTAGGAGAGGTCAACATTTATGAACCACTTTGGTGAAGCTGAAGATTAATGGTGAGATGTATTCTGCCAAAAGTTTTCTTTTTGATGAATCAAATGGAGCCTTTAAATTTGCATCCAGTTTGATCCTACTTTGTTCATTATTAAATTTCATAAACATGCCCTCCAAACAGATGCCAATTATTAAATGTTAAAACATCTATGAGAAATTTTCTATTCAAAATTAATAGAAGACTTATTTTTGTTACTCACAAGAAGTTATTTCTGGGCATATACAAAATTAATCAGAAATGTAACTAAATCTTTAAATATATTAAAACTATATGTTAGACATAGCTTACAGTTCTATCAGTTATCCCAAGAGTGGCCTTTTCTGTAAATTCAGAATTCATTTCCTGTGTTACACAGAAGAATACACTAAAAGAAAGAAATTTCACACATGACCTGTACAGATTTCCATAAGGATACATGTAAGGAGCCTTTTATAAGGAGTTATGGAAAAGACCAGTCATATCAGAGAGAGCAGCAGTCAGCATGCAGAAGTTGTCTGGAGGCAGCTCCCACTTATGGTAAAGCTCCTCACAACAAACTGATGTTTAACCACCTCACAGAAAACTGATGCTTTTTGCCTTTCTTTCTAATGCTGATTTGTAACAGCAGAATATTAACTTTAAACTAAAGTGAAGCACATAGCATCTTCAGTCAGAGGCAGTTCTCTTCAGTTGTATTTTCATAAAAAGTTCGTTATGTTACCTTTTGAGGAGAAAACTCTGTCTTTAAGTCAGAAAGACAAAGAATGGAAAGAACTTTAGGATCATCAAGTCTAATTGTTAGGCCAGCACTGCCAAATCGACCACTCAAACAAGTTCCCCGATGGCACATCTTTTAAATATGTCCAGGGAAGGTGACTCCACCACTTCCCTGGAAAGGCTGGCCCAATACGTGGCAACTCTTCTGGCTAGGAAATTTTTCCCTGCCACATCTCCCCTGCCACAATTTGAGGCATTTTCTCTCATCCTGTCAGTTGTTACCTGGAAGAAGAGGCCACCTGGCTGCAGTGTCCTCTCAGGCAGCTGAAGAGAGTGACAAGGTCCCCTCTGAGCCTCCTTTTCGCCAGGCTGAACACCACCAACTCCCTCAGCCCCTACTAATCACATTAATATGTCTAAATAATGCCAGAGACCCTTCCCCAGACCTGCTGCCCTTCCCTGGATTCACTTTGGCTCCTCAATGTCTTTCTGGTCATGAGGGGCCCAAAACTGGACGCAGGATTCTAGGTGTGATGTCACCAATGCTGAATACAGGGGTACAATCTGTACCCTGATTCTGCTGGCCACACTAAACTTGTTTTTGCACAATGGCTTCTAACTCCTCCTCTTTGTTGCCCATGATGCATTCACTGGTGTAGATGCACCCCAGTTTTTGAGCTGTTCATCCATTCACCCATGGTGACTGGGGGGTGGGAGGGCATTTCAGGATCTTTCTTTATGACCCTTGTAATAAAGACTTACTTAAAAATACTTACTACAAGGTGCTATTCTGAACAGATAAATCAGAATCTATCTTCTTGCATTCTACTTACTGGCCACCATGGCAGAGTAAATAGAGCCCTTCCATTAAGAGAGAATTTTAAGAAATACCTGAAAATACACACAAAAGTGTGTGAAATATTAGTTTAAGATGTATTGATCACTGTCACAAACTGTAGAAACATGTAGGAAAAAAAGCAAGTACAGCTAGGAATACCTAGCTGGGCTTAACCGTGCTGCCAGTGGCATCTAGCAGAACCATTTTGGACATTAACGGGGCAGTGACAGAGAGCAGAATTAGTCCAAAATATTGAGACATAGTTCCTCCTGGGGCACCCTTTCTGATCACCTTGTCTGACTTCCAGCAATGCCTTTTTCAACCTAGAAATGGAACAACACACACTTTCAAGATAATGTTGGTATAAGAGGTAATATAAAAGCTGGTCTTCATTGGAGGCGTCCAAGGGCAGTTATGGAAAAATGTCCACAAATGCCCATATGCATGGGGGAGCATACAGATTTTAAGTTTGGTAAATTAGCTTGATTGACAAAAAATCACCAATTAGGAGCACAAATGATGATGCAATTTCCCCCACAGGTAAAGCCCCTTCTAAGTCCTCCCCCCTCAGATGGAAACTGAACTTGTTGACAAAAGTGTGTCTTGAAGAGCTGCTTTTTGGCCTGGATTCCTAAGGAGAACCAGGATAGGATAGGGGCTTTGGAATACATTAGGTCTTTCTGCCTATCAGGCAGAGACAAGTACTGGGAAAACTAGCTACAGATGCAATAATAGTCTACAGAGCTCCAAATATATGTGTAAAGAATACAGAGAATATATAACAGAAAAAAAGGCAAAAATCAATAGGCATCACTAGCTCAGCAAAAGCTCTAGGTTTTCATTAATTATTTGTTGCTGACCAATGGCAATATGCCAGGAGAAATCAGGATTTAAATCTTAGAGACAGAGTTGATGCAAAGTCTTTAGTATCCATGTCTTACTGACTCTTGCCTGATGGGCTGGAAATTTCTGTTTGCTACATTTATGCTTACTATTAAAAGACCTACAAATTTGTTAAAATAAGTAGTACAAATTTACTTGGTTCATATCTGGACTGATAATTAATATGATTCTTGCTGAATATGCTTCAGCCAATAGAGAGAGACATTGAAGAATTTGTGGGCCCCTGAGCTGGATGTAGTACTTCAAAATACATTATATATGTGCTTTCAAAATCTCACATTTATTTGATTATCCTTGTGTGTTCAAGCTTTATTCAGAACACTTCATACTGACTTAGAATCCTACACTTAGAGACAACAGAAACTACTTTGGTACTTCCTGGTGTATCATTTTGAATACTGATATATAAATGAGTATTGTTTGCTCATTTTCAGATTACCAAGTAGTCCAAATTCACCAGTGTGTCTTTCATTATTTAAATTTTCTCTCAGTAGCTCTGTGTATTGGAATAACCTTTATTACAACAATTAACATAATAATTTTATGCTTTCTTCTAAGGTATTGATAAAAATCAAGACAATCAATATCACACAAACATAAAAGACTCTCTTTTAATAGGGAAAAAAAATAAACCAAACCAAAATATGAACACATATAAGTTTTAACTAGATTGTCTTCTTAATTATTTTTCTGAATTGAGTAAGTACAGTATTTTGCTGAGGGCTATTTTCTCACCTCCTTACTTGAATATTCTTGTTGTTTTTCCCTCCCTCTAAGATGACTCCAATGTTACATGATTTATCAGTGATTCAACTAAGCAGTTCCTGAAAGGTTTTTTAGAATCTGCTGCTTAACATCTATGCAAGTTCTTATTATACTTGAAAGCATTGCAATAGCCACCCCACACTCCATACACAACATGCTCATAATTGTCAGACATATCTTTTTCTCAGAAGGCCTCAGCCTCATTATGGCATCATTGAAAGTTTTTTTGTTTCTTGTATAGTTCCCAGAAAAAAGAAGAAATGCTCACATTCCCAGATGCCAATTGAATCTTTGAAACTTTATTCCCCTTGTTGATTTACAGCAACTTTACCTTCTAATTTATATTAATGACTAACAATCTCTTTTTAGTTTCAAGAGTAATAGATTTCTTTTATGTTTTAAAAATTATTTTGCTTCATTTTGCCTGTGAATACTTCTCACCAATAGATAACTTGAAATGCTGTCTCATTAATTCCATAAGCAATGGGCTGCTGCCCGAGAGGTGAAATCTGGGGCTATAGCCCTCACTGGAACACACAAAAGGAAATACTATCATTTATATATGTTTGTATCTGATTGATTGTCAGCTACAGCTAAAGAAAAGTGCAGAGAAACATACAAATTTTCTGTAGCTATAACTGGTAAAGTGGCAGATTTTGCATATAAGCTTAATATCACTGCATTCCTTAACATATTTTAGTTTGAGTACTCACATACTGACAAAATCTGTGTATTTTCAATTCCATGTAGAGTTTTTAAGCTTCTGCGTCTAAGCTGCCATGACATAATTGAATTTTTTAATTTTTTTTTTTAAATTTATCTGTGGCTTTAGTCTTCTTCTTGGAAATTGCTCTAGTGTAGTGGTGGGCAAAGTGAGTTACTTTCAGGGAAAGGCCATGTAGAGTGGGTGGAAAGAAATCTGTTTTCTGTTGCCTGCACCACATGAGATGGTATTTATCAGCTGTCAGATAAATACCAAGTTTATTGTTCCTCAGGATCTATGACTATGTTATGCTACACAGTTTTGGAAAGTAAAGAATATGTATTTTTTACATAGAGGTGTGTATATATGTGCATGTGTGTATACATACATATGTGGATATATATACACACACATACAACTGTTACTGTTGAAATAAGGTTTTTGAAGAACAAGATATGCATATTACTGCTTAGAGATGTCATTTTGGTTAGTAAGTATTTATTACTTTCTCTGAACAACCCCAATTTTAAGTGGTTTGGTAATCTTTGTTCTATATTACATACATTCTGTCAGAAAATTAATGAAAACAAAAATATATTGACGGTGTCACAATAGGACACAAAATAAAGATGCTTGACTCCAGTCAGAAGGCAGTAGAAATCAGAAGGCTTTATTTACAGTTTATTTAGCCTTTTTATAACATGCTGCGCTAAAAGGCAGGTTATTGGTCTGTAGAACTGACACCTCTCCCATTGGCTAAGTAACAACACCTGTTGTTATGGAAAAGGAATATTGTTTACACAAGGTTGTTTTGGGAAAAAGAAAACTGTTGAAATGTTTCTCTTGGGAAGAGCTAGCAATTCTCAGGCTCAGAAAATATCAGGTCCACATGATGGTATTAAAAGATTTTCATAGGTTTTGAGTTCTTTTCAGAATTTTTGTGCTATGTAAGGTGTATTCTAGTTTCAAACATTTTTCCTCTGGGATATTGTAATTTCCCATTAAAAGAAAAAATATCTAATACTCCCAAATCTATCTGTGACTATCTTGTAAGACAGTGATGTATGCAGGCAGCAAAAGAGCTTTAAAAACATGGAGAATCCAATGGCTGAAAGTCAACATCTGTACTGTTCCTGAAAACCTGCAAGGATTACATTCACTGTTTTCATGTACTAGTGCTGAGTACCTACATCAATATTAAGAAGAAAGCTACTTCCTCTCTGAGTGTCTACTCTGCCTTACACCTCAAAGAGAATGTTTCAAAATCTGCAGGGCAGCAAAATTACAGCAACCGTAGCAATGGGGAAAAAAGACACGTGGACCTCCTTGCTTGTCCTGAAAAAGATAATTTATTGTAACAAACCAAACCCATTTATATTCTAAACTTAACCCGAAGCAAGCCCTCATTTGGCTGCCTGCCACTGCAGAATCACTGTTCACCCCCACCCAACCAGCCTTGACACCTGCCTCATGCTTGGGGCAAGCATACCCAGCCATACAGCCCCATCTCTGGGTACAGGACCTGGTTTGTACCTCGTTGGTACCTGAGCCATTCCCACAGTGCTTTCTGTTGGGCTCGAGTGAACAGGATTTCTTGTCTCCCACAAGCACCTCCCACCTATGCACAAGACATGGATAGCACAAAGCCATTCTGGTTAACAAGGCTATTTGATTGTCTGAAAGCAGGAGGGTTATAGTCTGGGAACCTAAGAGATATGAACCAAGTATATATCAGCAGAGAACAAAAATAGTAATTGCTGCATCTTCAGTTCCTTTTTTTGTTTTGGTCTTGTCTCCTTAAGCTAAATAATTTTTCTGAATTGTCTAGTGACTGTTTCATCCTGGAAGATATCCGAGAGAACCATAAAATCGTACAGCTGGCTTGGGTGGAAAGGGACCATAAAGATAATCTCCTTTCAAATCTCCTGCCATGGGCAGGGACACCTTCCACTTGACCTGGTTGTTCCAAGCCACATTCAACCCGGCTTTGAGCACTTCCAGGTATGGGGCAGCCACAACTTCTTTGGGCAACTGATTCCAGTGTATCACCACCCTCACATAATAAAACTTTTTCCTAACATCTAATCTAAACCTACTCTCTATCAGTTTGAAACCACTCTCCCTTCTCCTGTCACTACATGATTCTATAAAAAGTCATCTTTTTCAGGATGAATAATCCGAATTCTCTCAGCCTTTCCTCTTAGGAGAGGTGCTTCATCCCTCTGATCACCTTGGTGTCCCTCCTCTGGACTCTCTTCCAATAGCTCCATGTCCTTCCAGTGCTGGGACCCCAGGGCTGGAGGCAGCTCTGCAGGTGGGCTCTCACCAGAGCGGGGCAGAGGGGCACAATCCCCTCCCTCCCTTGCTGCCCATGGGGCTTTGGATGCAGCCCAGGACACCCTTGGCTTTCTGGGCTGGGAGTGCCCATGGCTGGCTCATGTCCAGCCCTCAGCTCCAGCACCCCCAAGTCCTTCTGGGCAGGGCTGCTCTGGGTCTGTTCATCCCCAGCCTGGGCTGGCACTGGGGGCTGCCCCGGCCCAGGTGCAGCTCCAGCACTTGGCCTTGTTAAACCTCATGGGATTCCCATGGGCCACTGCTCGAGCTTGTTCGGATCCCTCTGGATGGCATCCCATCCCTCAGGAGAGTCAACTGCATCACTCAGCTTGGTGTGATCTGGGAACTTGCTGAGGGTGCACTCAACCCCTTTATCTGTGCCATTGATTAAGACATTAAATACTGCTGGGCCCAGAACAGACCCCCAAGGGGCAGCATTTGTCACTGATGGCAGTTGGGATACTGAGCCATTGACCACCACCCTTTGGATGGGGCGCATCATCTCAGGAAGCTGTGCTTTAAGCTTGTTCAAGCTTTAAGCTTCAAGTCTAGTTCAACCAAAATATGGCTCTGACTTTAAAAAGAAAAAAATTATGGCCATTTTTCTGTAGTAGCTGCTGTCAAGACTAAACATTTTTTGAGGGAAAGAAATGTCCTTTAAATAAGCCTTAGTCTGACCTGAAGATATTTAAACATTTTTCTCACACAGAGCAGAAAATTCTAAATGAATAGGATATATCTGAAAAACCAAGGAAAATATTATTTCTTCTTCCTTTAATGACATGTTCTTTTAGAAGGGGAGACTATCAATGTTTTCATACTGAGACTCTTTTCCTTATCCCACTGGGCCTACACCTATCACATCTATTACGTGTCATATTACATCAAATATATATAAGACACCAACCACTTACACAAGCAGTTCATCTTACCTTCCTGACACAAGGATCATTGTTCTTTTTGGGGTTCGTGTTTGTTTTCTTTGCTGGTTTTTAAAATAACTTAAATTTCCAGTATCTTTTGTTTATTTTGCCTACAGCAATTTACAGTCTTTGGTTTTTATTCCTTTCCCCCCCTTTTGCATATTATATGTATTTTAGACTTCTTAATGATCACATTTTTCCTTGGAAAGTGACACTGCTTTTACCACTGTATGTATTTTCTAACAGCAATTTGAAGTGAAACAAAAAAAGCAAGTACCAACTAGTATGAATGAACATTGCAAGGTTTATTTTTCCCACTCATTAATTGTCATGAATGCTTATACTTGCAGCACAGAGAAGGCATCTAAATAGTTATGGCTATATATTATTTACATATTTAGAAGGACAGAAACAGATAGTAGCCTTAAAAATGCCTTAAATGCCAAACACATTCTACTAACATTTTTGCTCCCTTGTGGCATGAAAGACATTAATTAACCACCACAATAGACTGTAAGAAAACACATTATGTTAATCGATTTCTTGAATGAGAATCGATGACTCATTAGTCTTAACCCTAGCAGGCGGCTAACAATATTCTGATGAAAAAACAAGTAATATCACAGGGATTACAACATGCTACACAGAAAAAGTTTTCATCCCTGTTAACTCCAGTCAATACATACTGCTGCTTGCATTGTTGTACCTAGGGAGTAAGACGAATATTGTAAATGACAAGGAAATTCACACCAAACAGTGCAATTTTTTGCTTCTGCTTCCTTCTGTAAATGATCTTTACTCATGTGGCCCTCATTATAATCAGAATTTAGTCTAAGCATCTTATGATGGGAATTATACTACGCTGAAAATACTGAGCAAGGGATTTAACAGACTTTTACAAGGTAAAATTTTGGTTGAAAAAATGTTGGAAAAATTATTCACTGCTTTGTTGTCATTAGATGCTTGTAAAGGGCTCTTCAGTGGCTTAATACCACCTTAACTGCACAGTGAGTTCCCTCCCACTTCTGCAAAATATTAGAGATTATTTTATACTAATTGTTTAAAGTGGTGTCTAATAGTTCGTCTAATCTAGATACTGTTTGGGAGCATTTATTCCTGAAATTTTAGACTATTGGTCTAGATAAATTCATCCATGATGTCTTATAAACTAAGATCAAAGGACTGGAAAATTCACAAAAGGTGGTCCAAACTGCTCAGTCCACACAACCTTGTCCCACTAATTCTACAAGAATTAGAGGAATGAGACTTAACCAGGGTACTGGAATTAACCCTTCCTACTCAGACTGCAGTGAGCCACTGGAAAATGCCCAGTGCTAATTCACAGGGGGATGCAGTCCAGTGTGCTCACTGAATCACTCAGTCACTGAATTACTGAATCACAGAATGGGCAAGGTGGGAAGCAACCACAGAGGCTCATCTGGTCCAACTTCCCTGCTCAAGCAGGGCTATCCCAGAACACATGGCATGCATTCCACCCAGATATTTCTCACACATTTCCAGTGAGAAAAACTTGCAACCTTTCTGGACAACTGTGAGGAGCCTATTTAGTTTTAATTTGCCTCAACACTGATTGTCAGAGGTGTGTGTGGGAGGGAGTGCACATGTACTGCTTAAAGGAGGCAGCTAGAAGGTGGGGGAAAGCTTGTCTCTGCAGGGACTTTGCCTGGTAACATCTCACATGGGACAGGCAGGCAGCAGGAGACACTGTACTCCCCAGAGAGGATTCTCCAGTCAGATGGGAAAAGGTCCCCACCCATGGACTGCAGTGGAAGGATTGACTGGGCCAGTGGTCTCCTGTCAGCAGGCAGACTTTGGGAAGAGCCAGAGGATATAAAAAAATAATTCACAAGCCCTAAGGGCTTTTAAGATGTCTCTTTTTTTCTGGGGGTTTTTGTGTCTTCTGCTTTTTGCTTTTTGGGGCTTGATGAGTTGGGGCTTCTGAGAGTTGGTTTTTTGGAGGGGGTGGGCTTGCTGTGCTTGCTGCTGTTGTTTGCTGGCTCATTTGCAGGCTCACTGGCTCTCCTCTTTGCCCTGACCCCAGCCTGTCTCTCCGCTCTCCTGCCCTGGCTGGCCCTTGTTCGCCCTCGTGCCTGTCCCGCCTCCCGATGTCCCTGACTGCCCCCTGCCGCTTTTCCTCCGTGTCCCTGCCGGGGCTGCCTCAGCCCTTCGCTGCGATCCTCGATCCTGTCCCGGCGCCTGCAGTTCCTGTCCCGGCTCCCGCCCAGGGCGTGGGCGCTGCTGTGGCTGCGGGAGCCGCACCCGGGAAGCCGCGACTTCCCGAGGGCTGCCCAGGCTCCTCAGCAGGCAGCGCACCCACCCTCCGGCACATGGAGCCGACCGCATTCCCGATCCGCTGGTGGAAACGCCTGCTTTTTCTCTGTCTCCTCTCTCTCTCTCTTCCCCCCCCTCGAATTCCCCCATCCCTTTTCCATTTCCCTTCCTTCTTTTCTGTCTTTTCCAACCCTCTCTCATTTGGGTAACTCCTTTTTATTTTTGCTTTTTGTTACCAAGAAATGATTCTCAAATACATAGTTTGTCTCGTTTGGCCTAATTTTACTCCTGACCATCTAATTCTAAATAGAACTCCTCGCGGCTTCCCTCAGTGGAATGTGACAACAACATGTTCCAGTGTGGGTGTAAAGCTCTTCCTCATAGTCAGGTGGACCTTCCCATGCATCAGTTTCTGCCCATTGCCTCTTGTCCCATTGTCCGGCACACCGAGCAGAGTCTGGTCCATTCTCTGGCAGCTCCCTTCATATTGACAGACACTGATGAAGTTCCCTCTCAGATGTCTCTTCTCAAGGCTGAACAGACTCAACTCCCTCAGCCTTTCTTCATAAGAGAGACATTCCTGTTCCCTATCTTTGCAGCCCTCCACTGGACCCACTCCAGAGCTCCACATCTCTCTTATATTGAGGAAGCAAGAACTGGACACAGAACTCCAAATACACCTCACGAAGTCTGAGTAGAGGGGCACGATCAACTTACTTGATCTGCTGGAAATGTTCTTCCTTGAACATCCCACAATTTCTTATATTTATCGCTGTACTTTGATAGAAAATACCAGTATGGTTTTTAAGCAATTTGCAGCAACTATTTGTATCAGATGAATTCTTCAGGCCCTTGACGGTTACTAGAAGCCATTTCTGTTTGTAAAACCAAAACTGGTCACTACTGTATTTGATTTTAAAACAATTTGATAAGAAAATATTTGTATTCCTTGTATCAGAATTTGTGAATGTTCAACCATTTAGAAGGAACATTCTTGTATCTAAATAATTCTTTTTCTTTCAATTGTATAATATTTTGAAAGCATTATTTTAATCTTTTATTTAATTTGTAGGTAGAAACATAATTAAAAATATTATTTAAATTAAGAGCTGTGTAACAACTGAGAAGAGTTGATTTGACTTATCGATAAAATTTATTCAAAAATCACATTAAAACTACTGAGTTTGTGCAATGAAGATGAAGGCAGAACTCTCCTTTAATCAGATCTTCTAAGGTCAGAAAATAATTTGCCTATATATATATATTTCCAAAAACACACACCTGGAAATAATAATGTCTGGTTTCTTCAGCTCTGGAATTTGCACTTATTTCCAGCAAAAAATCCTTCGTAGTGTATAAATAAGCTTAAGATGCTAAACATCTTGAGTTACATTCAAGAGAGGTATCATAGATTCTAGCATCAGAGTCAGGTTTTGTCAAACACCTTATAGCAACAAGGAGAGATGCACAGACATATCGACTGATACTAATTCATCACCTAGTTTTTTATCTGTTACTACTAATCAGAAGTACAACCTCTGTTGTTATCACATATCACGATTCCTCACTCTAATGGTAACGATCCAAATAGCATAGTTTTACAAATTACTCACATACATATGTGAACCCCCATATTAATGTGTTTTTGTGTAATATTTTTTTACAGTGCTGGCTGCTTGGTCATTCTGCACCCCCAAAGCAAGAAAGAGATATCAGGAAAAGCAGAAGTGGGCAATTGTTGGATCAAGGAAAAACAGTGTAATAGGAGGAGCTAAAAGGAAAACAACAAGCAACACAAAGGAAATCCCTCATCTGCTGCCACAAGCAGATCAGTGCCCAGTCACTTTCTCAGCAATGGCCGCTTTGGAAGAAAAAAATTCTTATTCTTCCTCCTGTCCCAGGTTTTAATGGTGAGTGTGACATCATGTGGCATAGAACTCACCCTGGGACAGCTGTTTCAGTCGTGTCCCTTCCCATCTCCTTGCCCACTTCAGTGCAGTTGCTGGAAACACGAGAACAGCCTAGAAAAAGCCTTTATGGAGAGAAAACTTTGATGCTGTGCAAGCACTGTTCAGTAATAGTCAAAATAGCAGTGTGTTATCAATATTGGTTTGATCACAAACCCAAAACACAAAACTCTGTGGTCTGTTATGAAGCAAGTCAACTCCATCCTAGCCAAAGTCAGTACTAAATGACATCAGTAGTCTCTTCTGGCCCACTAGTCCTAAAGCACAGTATGAAGACTCTACATGGTGTAGAGGGCATTTAGAAAGTGGACTAATTAGAAACAAAGATAAAATTGCCTGTTAAGTACCCAGGCAGTCTGGATTCTTTGCAAAACCATAATAGAAAATACTGTCCTTACTGAGTGGGTGGGAAGGGATAAATATCAAATGTATATAAAGACCATAAAATAACTTTTCTCTAGCCAGAGGCATTTAATTTGTATCCAATCCCAAATGCTAAAAATTTACTAAAGCTAAATTTTATCAACTTTTTGTAATGGAATAGTCTCTTCTTTCCATGATTTTTTCCCCCCACAAATAGGAATCCTGTAGCATTTCAATTGCCACTCTTTCAGCTCCAACTGTAGCATATGCTTCAAAATGGGAAACTGTATTTCCCCCCAGGTAGCTTCAGCAGTAATTAGGAATGATTGTAAAATACAGCCAGGTCTGAAACGCCTGAAGAAATGGTTCTGGGATTAATATTCTGAAGAGCAGAGGGCAGCACCTTGCTGAATATTCAAATATTTTATGAAAACATAGCAAAATTTAAAAATATTATAGGGGCAGCACTCATTATTTATCATAATGAGCACAGCCCATGGAATCTAAAATTCCAGCTGCTACCCAGTAATTTGGATATCTTATTGCACTACTGGCTAGAAGCAGACTCTCATTTTACCAGTAGGGTAACTGAGAGACACAGTACATGCTATCAATAGGAATCTAGCAAACATTATGATCAATCAATTTGCTAGGGAGAAATATTTAATTGTAGTTTAGAGCTAAGAAATGCATGAGTATTAGGAAAAATTTAAAATATATAATAGTTTCTCTCATTTGTTCTTTACCAGACACTTACAAAACCACACATGCTTCCAGAACATACAGATACTTTTTTGAGTGTTACATAGAAAAAATAGAAATTTTCCCTTCACATTAGGGTTGTCAGGATTGCATAGAGAATTTTCATGTGACACAAATATTGACAAAGCAAAGGTCCACTATAAAAAGTAATTCATTACAGTAGCACATCAAGAACAATACATGATCAGACAGTGGAATGAACACATCTATATTTATAGATAAAATATCCAAATTTATATATTTAATATTAAGGTACAATGCTGCAATGTCATTATTGACAGTTAAGTAGGGAACTGTTTGGGCTCTGATGACAACAGAATGATTGAGTGTGATTACTCCACCTTTTCATGGCCTTTTCTGAAGCTGCAGGAGAGAAAAATGTTTATCTTAACCCGCTTAATGCTCCTAAAAATATTAGCAATGCACTCAGTTATGCCAAGTACTTTGGGATGCTCAGTGAAATCTGCCCTGATTATATTGATTCTATACTTGAAAAGATAGGTCTGACCTCTGAAACTTCTGTGTTTCAGTTCACTAACAACAACAAGAATATTGTGGACATGACTTTACCCTGATATTGCAACGCTGCCATGATGACTTCATATGATAGGCATATTGATAAAAACTTACATATTATTATCACAGTTTATCTAAAATTGTGTTATTTTTTCTTGTGATACTTACCATATATTTAACAGACAAAATGTAATGCCAGCTGCGAATTCAGTAGAAAATGCAGCCTTTATATTTCACGATTTTAAATTGATAACATGATATTTTCTCAAGTGAGTTTTCCCACACCAAAAAAACCTCTTATGGTATTAAATAATAATTTTGCTTTTTTGTGATGCAAAAAACCCCCATACAGAACAATTTGGTAATTATAAAGAGATAGGATTAAGATTTCTTGACCATATTTGTTAGTTGGGTTTTCTAAACCCTTAGCACTTTCAATTTTGAGAATATCTGTGAGAGCAGAGGGAACAAAATTTATAATCTGTCTTCTCAACAACAGAAATAAAATAAAATAAAATAAAATAAAATAAAATAAAATAAAATAAAATAAAATAAAATAAAATAAAATAAAATAAAATAAAATAAAATAAAATAATCAAATAATACACTTCTTAGTACCAAAATGTCTTTCCAAATATGAATGCAGACCTATGGAAGCTGAAGGTATAAAACCATGCTGACAGAGGTAGAAGAGATGTCAATGGTGTTGGCAAAACTGAAATATTTTCTAGGCTATAGCTTTGGCACACAGTGATGTCCTATTGCCTTGGAAGACTACAGTTCCATTTGACAAATGTTTCTCTCAAAATGGATTAATGATTTTTGAGTTTTTATGCACAACATTTTTACAAATCCAAGAAAAATATGTGAAAACTAGCATCTTTCCTCCACATTATAAACCACAATCTCACCAGCTAAGAGGAAATTATGCTTTGGTTTTGAAATATAGAGCTGAGAGAATGCCAAGAACATGTTCAAAATTATACTTATGAAAGCCTAGTGTAGGCATATGATGATTACAGGACTACTAGACTGTCCTGTAATCTACTCCTGTCACCTAATTTCTTTTGTGGTTCATATCATACTAGATGTGATGCCAAACAGCCAAAAATTAGGCAATTCTTCCATCACCATCACAAAGTCCTGCAAGTCCAGAACATAAGATTATCTTCCATCATGAAATTTGGAGCAAGGTATCTGAATCTCCTCTTCACTAGGCAGGTGTCCACTGGGTGAGTTCCTACCACTTCATCTGTTGTTGGATGATTATATATTTACAGCAACTATAACAAGAAGAAGCTGACATTGGAAATATTATCCTTGTTCCTGTTAAAACATAGATTTCCAGTGGGGGATTTACTTGTAAGTAGCAGTAAAGCAACATGTTGGGAATGGACCACTGCTATAAATTATGAATAAAGACATAGCATTTTAATGTCTAAAGAGAGGTTGTGTACTTGAATATATTTATAAGGCAAACTAAGAAACTGAGACCTCCTGGTTTACAGACAAACCATTCAAAATCTTTTTTACCAGAGGTTTTGCTTTTCTTGCTTAAGGGTGATCAACTATTATTTAAGGTCAGAGACCTATTCCAGTAAGGCAACATGTGTACATCTAATAGTTTTGTTTCAGATGAGTTTCATCTTTTTGAGAATTTTGTCCACCGAAGCAAGGAGGGTATACATTAGATGAACCATTACACCTTACAACACTGAGGTTTACATGCTCCTGACTATTGTCCACAACCTTTTCAAAATGCAAGAATTTATTCAGTCACAGTTTTTGTGACTTAATTTTGACCAACAAAAGACATATTTGAAATGCTATTCTGGCATGAAATATCTACAAGGTATTTCTAAAATCTCAATTGTTTTTTAAAAAAATGGAAGTGTTTTGTAGGAAATGGAAAGATAGAAACTTCCACAGATACTGAACAGTTTGATTTGCAGCCTAGGGAGAAGCTTGGATTGATGTAATAATAAAGGTACACAGAAATTAGGGAGAAAAATTATAAATTTATGTTTCAGTAGTTGCAAGTAAGAATATGCTTTAAATAAGTAAGAAACTGTGTTGGGTAAGATAGTGAAGAGTTTTAAAGTGTAATAATGTGATTTTATAGAGTAAGCTAAGAGTTTAGATGTTACAATAGAAGTATATGTGTGTACGTGAGACAGAAAGCCACTGGATAAAAGTATACTCAGTGCGGCAGAGTTAAGTAGAGGTGATAGGTTAGAAAGACAAACTCTGTGGCAAATTTCCATTGGATCAGAATGTTATATATTGCCTTGTAACGAAGAAACCGGTGACTACATTTGAGCTATGGCCGACTCCTTACTCATCTAAAATCTCACGGCCCCTGAGCCTGATGTTTATCCCAGTAATAAATCGTTATCAGCCCGACAGTGGTCCCATCCTTTCATTAATGCATCACTAATAGAGTTTCTACTGCTCATTTTTGTTTAGAAAAATGGAAACTTTTCAAATGCATACATTCCTAACCAACTACCTCCTTCAGAGTGATTAGCTCCAAGATTCAGATCACTGAGAAGCTTAAAAACTGAGTGTTCACCTATTGCAAAACAGTGGTTATAACAGTGAAATTAACTTTCCTTCATTTGCATTCAAGATTTCATGGTGTAACACTTGTTTTGAGCTTCTGTCTAGCATGGAATCTAGAGTTCACACTAAAATTCCTCTTCCACCAAGCATAATGTTAGCTTGATTACAGCTTTTAAATGAATTGCTGCTCATGAGTAGGATTTAAAGACATACCTGAGGTGGTATATGAATGCCTTTTCAAAAAGGGGTTGATTCAGGCAAAACTTCACAAAGTTAATCCTATAGCTTAATTGTTTATTTTCTAGTAACTCTTCCTAAAATACACAGAAAAAACTAAGTAGTCTATAATTAATTGGCTAGATTTTTTCTCATTGGGATCAGACAGCTTGCATTTTGATAACAGGAATGTTACAAACTGAAGAGGACACATCGCTTTTGAAACATACACACTGAATTACCCTTGACCTGGCCTGAAAGGCCTGTGATCTATTCTTTAAAATTTTATATACATCATTCTTGATATAATTCCAGGTAATGAAGATTTTTTTTTTTTAATAGAAGGGATTGAAAAGAAAAGGCTTTAAAGAAAATGGACTACATTTCCTGAATATAGTGCTAACTTAAAATAGTTGCTGCACTTGTATTACTGATGACCCTATGGATAAAGCTCTTATATCCTGACCTTATTCTATGGATAAAGATATAGTGCATTCTTTATCCATAGAATAAGGTCAGGATATATGAGCTTTCACTCAAGATTATGTCAAAAAATGGTGTGACCTTATCGTCTCAATATTCACAGAAAAATGGGATAATAATTCTAGAATTTCTACAAGGTTACAGGATTTATTTCATTAATGTAAGTAGGGAACTCCTAAGATTCTTGGATAAAATGTGCAGAAGTTTTTTATTGCTTTAGCTGAACTCCAGACTCTAATATGCTATCTAGTAATTTTTGAAGTCTCACTTGTGAGAATAAAGAGAAAATAGTAACAGTCCTTTTGGCTAAATATTACCCCTTCTCCAAACAGAGCATTAGCAAAAACCTCTTCTGTGTTTTAGACTCTTAAATGAAAAACGCCAGTAGTATGTCATTCATGCTTCTCTTTCAACCCACATCTCCTATGTTCAGGATTATGTATATGTATGGAATCACAGATTCTTGTATGCTTTCAGGTCAGAGGAATGAACATCTCTACAATATTGACTCTAAGTCAGCATAACTAATGTATAAATGAAGGATGATAAGGCAGAGTGGTCAACATCTATGTTTCTGCAACGAAAAATTCTGATGGAAGGGTTTCGTTACCTTCTTTCATTACTACACAGAAAATGAAATCCAAACTCAAAAGTAAAAGATGAATTATTATTTTCAATAAACAAGTAATCAGCCAAAATGTTTATGTCCTAATGAAAAAGATGTTAATAAAAAATGCCTGCCAAGTGTCATATGGATTTATTAGACACTAGTTCCTGCAAATTATTTACTTTGAGTTTTGATATCGTTTTTGACTAGAATCCTCACATCGAGTAATTGGTGAAACAATTCCAGCAGTCAGATTTTAAAACTGCAGACATAGATGTATTGGAGTTTCATATCTGCAATAATATTCTATTAGGAAAACCAGTTTGCTGATCTGTCACACGTCAGGAAAATGTAACAAAATGAAAAGAATTGTGCACATTTTTGTTACTTGTTATCCATAATTAATGGAGAATATTAATGTGCAATATTAATAACTTCAAAATAATTATGTTGCCTTAAAATGCAATTAAAGAATATTTAAGAATAAATTTCATATAGCATACAGTCATGTGCGGATTATGACCTGGTTAACTGGTTTTGTGTTGTAATCATTCATGGAAGATTATGTCATTCTGATCTGTGCGTTCCAGAGGAAAAAAGAACCCACTTTTTTTCTATTTCTGTGAAGCTGAACGCCCTTAAGACCTGCTATCAATTTTAAAATATGTTAATATATTTAAGCTAGGGCTAACACCTACCTAAAATGTGAAACTGATTACTTGTTCCAGAAGGTATTACAGTGTGGACATTTTGTAAATGAAGCACGGTATCATTCCAGAGAAGAACTGTAGTTCTGGGTCACAGTGAAGAATTTACTTCACAGTGTATATTTTTCATCTGCATATGGAAGAAATTCAAAAGTACATGTCAGGTTTCTGAAATTTGTGTTAACAGGTGGTAAGGCACAAACAAACAGATAAAGAACAAAAACTACTGTCTGGAAAAAATTTCTTGTAATACTTAGTGTTATATGAAAGGAAGCCTTTTGCAACCGTGTCCCTCCGCTTTGCTTTGTGGGGGCCAAAACTCTGCCCTGCAGGTGGCCCTAGTGCGTCCCTGACTGCTGGCGCAGGAGAAAGGCCCCGTCGTTCTCCTGCCAGGCATCATTACTGCTTCAAAAACACCGCCCAGCTCTGTAAAACTTCCGTGTCCACATCA
>QVAJ01000768.1:34081-47547 GCA_003546035.1 Mixornis gularis | reverse complement strand
ATATAGATATAGATATAGATATAGATATAGATATAGATATAGATATAGATATAGATATAGATATAGATATAGATATAGATACAGATATAGATATGGATATAAATTTAAGAAGAAATTAAAAACAAAAATAAAAATGAATCCCACTGCTCCTTGTCTCCTTTCTATAATTTTAAAAATCACCATGTTGATACCAACAAGTCTCTGCTTTAGGAGTTTCACCTTCCCAAGCCCCAAAACCTGGGAATTAACTGCAGAAATTCCTCTTCCTTTGTCCAGGGCTCTGCTTTTGGAATTTTTTTTTTTTTTTTTTGCCCCAAGCCAAACTTGTCTGAAATCCTCCCCGGGCTGGTATTTCCAGCCCTCCCCATCTGCTGCCTCCAGCAGGGCTGACAGAACCCAGCTTGGCTCCTCATTTCCTTCTCATTTCAGTGACAAACTCATTCAAAAACTCCCCAAATCCTTCCCAAACCCACCCAGGGCCTCCTTTTTTAATTTATTTTTTTTTCCCTTTTTCAGCTGCTCAAAGGATTTGCCCTGGGGTAGGTGAAACCCTCGGGGAAATGCAGATTTGAGCTGCGGGGAGAAGCAGAAATCTTTCATCTTTTAAGGATTTTTTTTTTTTTTCTCATCTCACCCCAACAAAGTTTGGGGTCTTGCCCCTGGTAAAAAATGACGGGAGGACTTTGCATCGTTTTTAACAGATTTTTTTCATGGGGTTTTTGCCACTTTGGACCCTTCCAGGGATGAGGAAGAGATGGAGCAAAGAGATCCCAAGGTTTCCCATCCTCATGGAGAGGGGAGGATGGGGCTGTGCCTCTGCTCCCAGCACCGCAAAATCTGGACTTTCCTGCATTTTGGAGTCATTTCCCTGCATTTTTGAGTCATTTTTCTGCATTTTTGGTCATTTTCCTGCATTTTTGGTCATTTTCCTGCTTCTTTTGGGGTCATTTTCTGCCATCTTTCTGTGTCATTTTCCTGCATTTTAAAGTAATTTTCCTGCTTTTTTTTTTTTTTTAGGGCTATTTTCCTGCTTGTTTTTTGGTCATTTTTCCTTCATTTTTTGGGTCATTTTCCTGCTATTTTTTAGAGGTCATTTTCCTGCATCTTGTTTTGGGTCGTTTCCCTGCATTTTTGGGTGGTTTCCCTGCATTTTTGGGGTGCTTTCCCTGCATTTTTGGGTTGTTTTCCCTGCATTTTTGGGTCACTTCCCTGCATTTTTGGGGTGTTTTCTCTGCATTTTTGGGGTGTTTTCCCTGCATTTTTGGGTGGTTTTCCTGCATCTCTTTTGGGTCACTTCCCTGCATTTTTGGGTGGTTTTCCTGCATTTTTGTGTGTTTTCCCTGCATTTTTGGGTGTTTTCCTTGCATTTTTGAGTGGTTTTCCTGCATTTTTGGGTGTTTTTCCTGCATTTTTGGGTCATTTTCCTGTATCTTTTCTGAGTTGTTTTCCTGGCATTTTTGGGTGGTTTCCCTGCATTTTTGGGGTGGTTTTCCTGCATCTTTTTTGGGTCACTTCCCTGCATTTTTGGGTGGTTTACTTGGATTTTTTGGGTGGTTTCTCTGCATCTTTGGGTGTTTTCCCTGCATTTTTGAGTGGTTTTCCTTCATTTTTGGGTGTTTTCCCTGCATTTTTGGGTGGTTTCTCTGCATTTTTGGGTGTTTTCCATCATTTTCTGGCTCCTTTTGCCCGTCCCCAGCCGGAGGTGCCGCTGTCCCCGCTGCTGGAAGGACACGCGGGTGGCGGGACAGCCCGGGCAGGTGACAGGGATCAGCTGCTGCCTCGGGCTATTCTTAGTGCCAGGAATTGCTATTTTTATTTCACCGGGAGCAGCAGCAGCAGCAGCCGAGCTCCTCCAACGCGTGACACCACGCTGGGGTTTTAAAGAGAGTCAATTAATTTCTGCATTAGGAAGAATTTAAATTCAATTATTTAAAAGAGAGGGGAACTCTTCAGCTCTGCCTGTCAGGCTGGGCTGGCAGCTCTGCAGTTCCTGCTCATTCCCGATGTTTTTCCCGATTTTCCGTGGAGAATCCAGAGCTTCACCCCTCCAGAGCCAACACAGGCAGCTTTGGGTGTTCGGGGAGCAGAGCTTCTGCCTAATAAAACTTCCCAATTTGGTGCAGAGCTTCTGCCTAATTAAAACTTCCCAATTTGGTGCTTGGAGAGCAGCAAACCACTGGCAGAGCGCTGTAGTTTTGGTTTTGTGCTTGAGATGTTTTAGTTTTTTAAATTTTTTTTTCTCAGAGAATTTTCTGTGAACAGGAGAAATGTTTTTGTAACTGTAACTTTGTTATTCATTCCTTTCCCTAGGAGGGACTTCTTCTTGATGTCCCTCTGCTCTGACCAATGGGAGTGAAGAGGTTTGTCTTTGTGTCACCAATGGAATTGGTCTGTGTGAAATRGTATAAAAGGGAGACACAGCCCAAAAATCAAGGAGCCATTTTCAGCCTTCTGAATCTCAGAGTCTGTGTCGTTGTGGTGTAAAACAGCCTCATTGCCTTGCAAAGGACGAAACTCAAAGGAACAGAGGGGGAAAAATGAATATTTGATTGTGGGAATGTGCAGAGGGAAATTCCAGAACCTCTGAAGTGCCTTGGTGAAGTGCCTTTTGGTCCCCACTGAGCTCTGGTGAGTTTAGTGGGTTTAAAACTTCATTATTATAGATTTAGTGAATGTCCTGCATGGGAGGGACCCACAGGATGATCCAGCCCAGCTCCTGCACCCCAACAATCCCAGCCTGGGCATCCCTGGAGTGGTGTCCAAAGGCTGCTGGAGCTCTGGCAGCTTCGGGGATCCTTGGACACCCCAGGATTTCCTTGGCTTGGGGTTTAAACCTGGTTGGGGCAATATTTGGATGGGAATCTCCAATATTTTATTAATGTGAAAACGTTGCTGAGATGTGAAATGGTTCCTCTGCTGGGATGGAGCTCTGCCTCCAGCTCACCTTTGCCCAAAATCCATCCTCATCCTCCTGACAGTTCCATGCTGATCATATTTTCAAATTCCCAGCAGAGGAACTCCAGGGAAATGGTGTGAGCCAGGAATGGGAGGAAGGCACCTGAATGAAGACCACAACCAGCTGGGGCAGAGCCCTGCAAGAGATTCGGTGTAATGTGAATTGTGATCCCATCCTGCCAGCTCATCATTTGCCCACTCCTGGCTTCTTTTCCTTGTAAAATCCCTGTTCATTTCCAACCCTTTTTTTCCTATTTCTGGATCCAATTTCCCTGGATAACATTCCTGAGGTACCTGGGAAACCTCTGCCTTCCTTTGCCAGATTTCCTTGTCCCTGGTGTGAGTTTATTGACAAACGGCTGCACCCGCCCCCTCCCCTTGGCTGATTTATCGAACAGTTAAAAGTTTTTCTTTGAATAACAAAAACAATCCAGAAAAAAAACAAAAAAAACCTAACCAAACAAATCCTGCCCTGAGGCGTTTTTCCCTTTCTGCAGAAGGTCACCAGGGACAGTTTGGTTTTCCTGCTGGATAATGAATCCTCTGGAGAAGTTTGTGCAATTCAGGGGGAAAATGAAACATTTCTGGGAAATGAAAGGTGTGTTGGCACTGGGAGATGGGAATATCCTGTTTAATCCTCATTATTTTTATCCAGGGATATTGATTAGGAGGGGTTGTTTTATTGTGAGGCCCATCTGTGGCTGTGGTCCCTCTCAGGACTCAATAAAGCAAATTAAGTGTGTGTTAATGAATTATTTCAGAAATCCTGTTGGAATCATGGAATCAGAACGGTTCGGGTTGGAAATCCCACCCAGTGGGCAGGGACATCTTCCACCATCCCAGGCTGCTCCAAGCCCTGTCCAACCTGCCTTTGGACATTTCCAGGGATGGGATGAGCTTCTCTGGGATGCAGGATCAGCATCTGTTTTAATTTCAAACACAATTCAGTGATCCCATATGGAATCGCTGCTGCTGCTGGGCTTCGAAAGAACTGATGAGAAAAAGAGCCAAGTCCAAAAGGAATCCCCATTTCCTGAGGATTTTCCCCCTGGAATTTGCTGGAGAAGACACAGAACTCAGAATTTAAAGTGTTGAGGGGTTCGGGGGGCACAGGTTGAGCTCTGGTGGGATCTGCCAACCCTGGGGACAACAAAGGGACCTGGGCACAGCTGGGTGAGGGACACTCAGGGACATCCACAGCTCGGGAGGGACATCCCAGCACTTGGAGCAGTTGGGATTTTAGGATTATTTGTGGGGCTGTGGGGAATCAGGGCGGTGTTTTGGGGTCCCTCTTCTGAGGCAGCAGCTCGGGGATGTTCCTGTGTTACTGCCCTGGGAAAAAATGGATTTATGGAATGAGGCTCCTGAGGCTGTGCCAGGGAAAGCTGAGGGGGATTTGGTGAGGAAAGGTCTGGCTGTGAGTGTGGGGGACATGAGGGACCTGTCACCTCATGGGAAGGGGATCCAGCCCCAGCAGTGCCAGTCCCTGGGGCTGGGATGTGACGCTGTTTGACACCACAATGACACAGACTCTGAGATTCACAAGGCTGAAAATGACTCCTCTATTTTTGGGATGTGTCTCCCTTTTATCCTATTTCACACAGACCAATTCCATTGGTGACACAAAGACAAACCTCTTCACTCCCATTGGTCAGAGCAGAGGGACATCAAGAAGAAGTCCCTCCTAGGGAAAGGAATGAATAACAAAGTTACAGTTACAAAAACATTTCTCCTGTTTACAGAAAATTCCCTGGGAGAAGAATTTCAGAAAACCAAAACACCTCAGGCACGAAACCAGGGCTACAGTGATGGACAAAGAGCTGCTGGATGGCCACACTGGGAAGGTCCTGCCTCAGGAAATCCATGTGATTCCTGCTTTGGGCATTGCTGGTGGCTGTTCCCATCTCAGGGTGCAGTGACAGGAGGGGTCCCTGTTGCACCCCCACACTTTGGTGTTTCCATCAGGAAAGAGTTTCAGTTTCACCCCTGAACTTTTAAGGAAGAAGAACCATAAACTTTGATGCTCCTCTCACCATAACTGGCCCAGTGCTGGGACAAAGGTACCAGTTGGATCCTTGAGCTGTTCCTCAAGGAATGTGGCTRTTTTCTATTGGTCAGCTTGCAAAAAAACCCTCCTGGATTGTTGAAAACCTAAGAGAGAGCAAAGAAATTCTCAGGGCATTTTTGGGGTGTCTTAGCAGATGCAGGGGACCTCTCTGCACTGTGCATGGCTTTTACCCTTTTGTTTTGTATATTTTGTTATTTTTGCTTTAATTAAAATCTTTTTTGCTTTTCAAAACACCTCCAGTCATGCTTTCTCACTGATTATTCTTAAGCCATTTCTGGGAAGTTGCTGGCAGCCCTCAGAGTTTGATGAATCTTCGTGAGGCTCATAACACGCTGGCCTCAGGCAGAAATTCATCAGGTCCCAGCACAGGATTGTGTCCAATGCCTCTGGAATATCCCCAGGGAGGAGAGCCCAGCCCCTCTCTGGTTTTTATTCAGGGCTCAGTCACTGGGAAGAAGTTTTTTCCTGCTGTTCCCAACCCAGCTGCATTTCAGGGTCCTGGCAGCACCACGGCTCCAGGAAAGGAAAGGGAGGCACAGGAACTGCAGAGGCCCCTGTCATCCCTGAATTTTCTGCCTTCTGTCTTTGTTGCTGCAAATTCTCACGCAGCTTCATGTAAACAATGTGTATTTTTAGAATGTTTACATACTTCTCCTCTGAGAGAAGAAATGATTGATGGTGATGTCACCATCCAGGTTGGAGAGGTGGCAACCTGTGCAGCCAATCTCTTGACCTTTGTACAAATGTATATAAATGGAGTCAGATTTTCAATTAAAAGTTGTTCCCTTGATCTGCTGCTGGTGTGGAGCCTCATCTTTCTGTCCCTGAGGTGGGACACTCCCAGCCTCGGCAAACAACAACCCCACCAGGAGCTGCATTTTCCCTGTTCAATCCATGTAATCCCTGCCCTGGCACTGCTGGAGGCTGTTCCCAGCCCCGGGTCAGGACAGGAGGGGTCCCAGCACAGCGTGTCCTGCAGCCCCTCTGGCCATCCTCATCCTTATCCTCATCCTCATCCTCATCCTCATCCTCACCCTCATCCTCACCCCAGGCAGGCCCTGGGGCTGAGCTGGGACACAGCGTGTGCCACACTGGGACGGACTGGGAATGTGGCAGGGGGAGGGAAAAGCTCTTCCATTGTTTTCCTGTTAATCCTGAATTTAGGAAATGTTTTCTTTCCTATTGCTGTCAACACAGGGAATACAGGGGGGCAGAGCTGAGAGGTGCCAAAGGGAACCACACCTGGAATTACAGAATCATGGAATAACCACAGGGATCATTGATCCAGCTCCTGCCCCCCAACAATCCCAGCCTGGGCATCCCTGGAGCGCTGTCCAAAGGCTCCTGGAGCTCTGGCAGCCTCGGGGCCGTGCCCATTCCCTGGGGAGCCTGGGCAGTGCCCAGCACCCTCTGGGGGAAGAACCTTTCCCTGCTCTGCAGCCTGAGCCTGCCCTGGCCCAGCTCCAGCCGTGCCCTGGGTGCTGTTCCTGTCCCAGAGCAGACAGCAGAGAGCTGCAAACTGACTTTAAAAGAATTATTTTTTTTTAAAGTTAAATTTTTATTTATTTGTTTGTTTGTTTGTTTGTTTACAATCTGAAGATATTTTACTTATTTATTCCTTTTAAAAACTGATTATTTATTTATTTATTCTTTATTTAACTAATAACTAATAAATGTGTTGCCCTCAGTTTTCTGCATTCTGTCTCTGTTCTCACGCAGCTTCATGTAAACAATGTTTATTCTTAGAATGTTTGCATACGTCTCCTGTGAGAGAAGAAATGATTGATGGTGATGTCCACCATCCAGGTTGAGAGGTGGCGACCTCTGTAGCCAATCTCTTGACCTCTGTACAAATGTATAAAGGAGTTAGATTGTAAATAAAGTGGAAGAGTTTGTCCCCTCACTGCGATGCTTCTGGCCTGCTTTCTTTCTGTCCCTAAAGTGGGACACACCCAGCCTCGGCTAGTGACATAAATGTGACTTTCTCAATGAATTCAGAGTTGAACCAGACTCAGAAGCTGCAAAAAAAATTCCATTAGAAATTGAGATAAAGGGGAAAAAAAAATTCCAGCTGGGTCTGTGTTCCCAGCAGTGAAACTCCAGGGAGTGTCCAGCTGAACAGAGTGCAAAGATCCCTCCCGGGACGCTGGACACCGCCTGGAATTTAACTGGGATATTCTCTCCACCCAAGCAGGATGTGATCGGGAATAACAAACTCGAGGAAATGGTGAAACCTCACCTGGGATATTTCCCACTTGTTCTGTTCCCACTGAACCAAACAGAGCCAAGTGGGGCCTCGTTTATCTCCGGCCACTGGGAGAGGTCTCGGTGCCAAATCCGCTCCAGCCTTCTCCTCACACCCCAAATCCCTTCCCTGAACCCTCCCCGAGGGAAAACTGGGCTCAGGAGCAGCTGCTCTGTCCTGACTGCAGCTCTGCCTGTGCTTTAGGCCGGGCTTGGCTTTGGCTTCCACAGCCTGGCGGCTTCCCGTGCTCAGCTGGGTGTTTATTCCTGACAAAACCTTGGGATTTTTTTTGTTTCCTCCACGATTTTTATGGATTTTTTTAATCCATAATTCTCCTGGATAGGTTTAAGAAGGACTCACTTCAGGTGTCTGCTCCCAGTGCTGTTTCTAAAGACTTTTTCCTTTTCCTTTCCCTCTCTTTCCTTTCCCTTTCTCTCTTTTGTACTTTCCCTTTCCCTTTTTCCCTTTCCCTTTTTCACTTTCCCTTTTCCCTTTCCCTTTTTCACTTTCCCTTTTTCCGTTTCCATTTCCCTTTTTCCCTTTCCCTTTCTGCTTCCCTTTTCCTTTTTTTCCTTTTCCCTTTTCTATTTTTCCTTCTCCTTTTCCCTACTTGCTTTAATTTTCTTTGCAGCCTCTAATTCAGCTTGGCTTTGTTATTTTTCTAACACCATTCCCCAGTCCTTGAGATCCAGCTTTCTTTGGGATTCTTTCCTTTTAACTTCCTTTGGGATCCTTTTTTTTTGCCTTTCTTTGCTTTTCCTTGCATCTTCTGAGAGAGATTTAATCCACTCAGTCTGGAGCTTTCCTGCATCATTTTCCACCACCTCCTCTTCTTCCAAAATGCCAATTCCTGCTAATTTTACACCCAATGCTAAAGAAATTCATCCTCTCTGTTCCCATCCTTGAGCTTATCTAAACAGAGGAGGTTTTGGGGGTTTTTTTTAATAAGATATTTTTTCCTTGAACCAAAGGTGCCTTTTACAATCTTCTGGTTTTATTCTTAATTTAGTTGATAAATGTATAATAATTGTAAATTGTAAATTTATAATTTATTATATATTACTTATTATTTCTTTATTATTTATAGTTTATAATTATAACAATAATTTAGTTGATAAAGTTAGTTGATAAATTTAACTAATTCATTATTGACATGAGGCACCCGGGACTGGGAATGCCTGGGGGGGCCCTAATTTCCAATTTCCTGCTCTCCCTGTTCATCCCAGGCCCTTCTTGGGGTTGATTCTTCATCCCATCCTTCAGGAGTTGGGAATTGTGGTCTGACAACATTCCTGGGAGAGGCTTTTCCTGCCGGGAAACTCCGAGGATCACCCCCTTGACGAGGAAAAAAACCAGATTATTTTGTGATAAAACAGCACCACTGGGGCAGATTCCAGGTGGAGGATCCTGCAGAGCCAAATCTGCCCCAAAATTCCATGGAATGGGCGCCCTGAGATCATTTTTGGGAAGGGGAGGAGCAGTGGGACCTCTCCAGGACAGGACAGAGAATTTCTCCCCCTCAGGGACCTCCAAGTCCCCTGAGTGCTCTTGAGCTCTTTAACCAATTAATTATTCCTGCAACTGAGATTTCCATTAATTTCTTTAATTTCTGCTTCCACAGGAGCTGTTTAGCTGGGAATCGAGCAGCTATTCCTTGATAAATTACAAGGATTTCTGTTATTTTATTCCAAATGCCAATTCTTGGTGTGTAGCAGAGACGTGGGGTTTTGTTATCCCATCCCAGGGAATTAAAGGAATTCCCAAGGACTGGCCACGTCTTTCACTGGACCAGCTGCTGAGACTGATAAAATAGGCCTGGTTTTAGCTAAGCTGGGCTGTTAATTCCAGCTTTAATCAGTTGGTTTAATAGAAATCCAAATTCTTCCACACTTGAATTCCCCCTGTGCTGGTCAGTGCTTGATATTAATATCAAATGCATATTTTTGGTGTAAATAATCAATATTTCGGGCCAGATCTCCCAGATCAGTGTTTATTCAACCTTTTAAAATCCATTTTTGGAGCTCCTACCTGCGGCTGCTGCTCAGCTCCTGGCTGAAATCATTTTCTCCAGGGTTAATGAGAACAAATCCTTTGAACTCCCTGCTCATTTCTGTCTGATTTGGCGCAGGGCTCTCCCTGACTGCCTTTCCAGGGAAATTGCTTATAGGAATTATCAAGGGTTCCACGATGAAAAAGTTTGATTCAATTAATTAGAAATTCAGGACTTGGCCTTTGGCCAAAATGTAATTTACTTTCCCCGAGCCTGATGTGAAATGAAATCTTTGGGCAGGTTTTAAGTAAAAAAAAAAAAAAAGAATAATCACAGATTTTTCTTGGCTCTTCTTTTCTACTGTTAAAAAAAACCCTCCAAACAAAATCCAACCAACCAACCAAAAACACTCTAAAAAAATCCCCAAACCTCAATGACTGAAATGTGTAGAAATATTTAAATATGAAAATGAAATTTGGGGGAGTTCTAAGCCCGGCCTGGCTGTGCAGGGAGGGTGTTGTGGGGTCAGATGTCGATCCCAAATCCATCAGTGGGGTGGAATGGGGCCCAGTGCCTGTACTGGTCCCARTACAGCTYTGGAGCTGCCAYGGGCACTGGAATTCCATGGAATTGTCCCAGGGTTTGGTCCACAGAATGTCTAATGGGGTTTTTTTTGGTGTAAATAATGAATATTTCTGGTCAAATCTCCCAGCTCAGTGTTTATTCTACTTTTTAAAGTCTAATTCTTGCAGCTCCTGCCTGTAGCTGCTGTCAGCTCCTGGCTGAGCTCACCTTCTCCATTCCTGCAGGCCCAGGGATCAGAGCAGCCCTGAGCCAGGGATCATCCTCAGGGTGGAATTCTGGCCTGCAGCTCAGCCTGCCCCACTCCCCAGACCTCTGGATTGGAGGGACTCCAAAATTTCCAAGTGTCCTTCCTGGTGGAGGCRCCTGGGTACACCCAAACCCCCCCGGAGCTGGGCACGGCCAGAGGGAACCCCCGGGTCACCCTGCCAAGGGCCCAGGGCAGGTGGGGAGGTGTTCTGGGCCCCAGATTCCCAACTCAGGGGATCCTCTTCCCAACATCAGGAGGATCCTCTTCCCAACCTCAGGAGGATCCTCTTCCCAACCTCAGGAGGATCCTCTTCCCAACYTCAGGAGGATCCTCTTCCCAACATCAGGAGGATCCTCTTCCCAACMTCAGGAGGATCCTCTTCCCAGCCCTGGTGACGATCCTCTTCCTAACATTGGTGACAATCCTGTTCCCAGCCTCATGAGGATCCTCTTCCCAAGCTGATCAGGATCCTGTTCCCAGCCTCATAAGGATCCTGTTCCCAGCCCTGGTGACGATCCTCTTCCTAACATTGGTGACAATCCTGTCCCAACCTCAGGAGGATCCTCTTCCCAACATCAGGAGGATCCTCTTCCCAACCTCAGGAGGATCCTCTTCCCAGCCCTGGTGACGATCCTCTTCCTAACATTGGTGACAATCCTGTTCCCAGCCTCATGAGGATCCTCTTCCCAAGCTGATCAGGATCCTGTTCCCAGCCTCATAAGGATCCTGTTCCCAGCCCTGGTGATGATCCTGTTCCCAGCCCTGGGGATGATCCTGTCCCTAACCCTGGTGATGATCCTGTTCCCATTCCTGGTGATGATCCTGTTCCCAGCCCTGGTGATGATCCTGTTTCATTCCTGGTGATGATCCTGTTCCCAGCCCTGGTGATAATCCTGTTCCTAACCCTGGTGATGATCCTGTTTCATTCCTGGTGAGGATCCTGTTCCCAGCCCTGGTGATAATCCTGTTCCTAACCCTGGTGATGATCCTGTTCCCATTCCTGGTGATGATCCTGTTCCCAGGCCTGCCCAGCCCCTCTTTGCTGCTGTGTCAGGATGGGCCCAGCTCTGCAGCTGGAATTCCCATCCACACCCAGAGCAGTTCTGGCACTGCCTGCCTCTCCCTTGCTCCAAAGGAAGTTTCTGTCCCAGGGTTTTGCTGCTTTCCCTGCAGTGGGACACTGGGAGCTGGACTGAAGGAGGGTGGACAGAAGATAAACTCACACCCCTGCTTGGACTTAAAATGAACCCCCAAACTATTTAAACCTCAGACTTTCCCAGTTTAAACCTCAGGCTTTTCCAGAATTTTCAAACTGGATCTGCCTTGGTGATGGTTCTTTGGGATCAGTGGTAATTCCAGACCCAGCTGGGCCATGGGGCTGTGGTTATCCATCCTCCCTGCAGCAGGGAGCTCACAGAACCTGCAGACCCTTTTCCCTTCTCTCCCCACACCGTTTATCCCCTCCATTTGGACATTTTGAACAATTCTGGAATAACACAGCGAGGCATCAGCAACATCTGGGAGGTTCTTTAATGTTCACAAAGGAGAAAGTGGTTCCAAAATTTTCCCAGTTCTCCTTTTCAATCCTCACTGAGTCGGATCCAAGGGGAGGAATGAGAATTCCTGATGAGAAGTGGGAAGGGGACCATGGGTTGTCCATCCTCCCTGTAGCAGGGAGCTCCCAGGACCCTTTTCCTTCTCTCCCCACACCATTCATCCCCTCCATCCCTCCACTTGGACTTTCTGTACAATTCTGGAATAACACAGCGAGGCATCAGCAACATCTGGGATGTGCTTTGATGTTCACAGAGGAGAAAGTGGTTCCAAGGTCAGTGATTTTCCTGGTTCTCCTTTTCAATCATCCCCGTGCTGAACCCAAGGTGAGGGATCAGAATTCCTGATGATGCAGGATGGGAAGTGGGAAGGGGCCCCGTGGTTATCCAGCCCAGTGCCTGCAGCAGGGAGCTCACAGGACCTGCAGACCCCTTTCCCTTTTCTCCCCACACCATTTTAGGAATTCTGATCCCTCCACTTGCCCTTTGGAAAGAGACAATTCTGGAATAACACAACGAGGCATCAGTACCAAAGCCAGTGATTTTCCTGGTCCCTTTTCTCAATCATCACTGGGTTGAATCCAAGAGGAGGGATCAGAATTCCTTAAATTCCTGACGAGAAGCGGGAAGGGGGCTGSAGAGCCCCAGGTGCCTCCTGTCACTTAACCCCCCTGGGGAAAGGAAAGCAACTCCCTCCTTACTCCTCCTAAATGATTTTACACTCACCTCCAGCCTTTATTTCATTCTCCTGCCCATTCACTATTTTAATTATGATTTTTTTCCCCCTCCCTGGGCAGCCAAACCTGTCAGATTTTTTTGCCTTTCGGTCGGGTTATTTCGGGAACTCATTAAACGCCCTGGTCACGTGCTCGTTATTAGAAAATGCAAACAACTCGGTGGCTGTGCCACGGGAGAGGCTTCCTGGCGAATTACTGGAGTTAAGCAGTGGCTTAACAGCTTGAGGCTCCTGGAACATTAGGCAGGGTTTTTTTAGACCTCTAATGCACGGCAGATTACGGCGCTTCCTGCTCGGAATGGTCTGAGGTTGCTGTCTGTGGTTGGGTTAATGGGGATGCTGCAGGGGGATGAGGCAGGAATTACAGAGCCTGGCTGAGGACAAGGCTCTGAATAAGGGAGGGGGAACCAAGCCATGAGCAAGGCCCATCCTGGGGCTGGGACTGGGGCAGGGTCGCGCTGGGATCCACCAAACTGCAAATATTGGTGTCAGACCTCGAGAAAACATTCCTTGGGAAGGAGTTGCTTCCTCTCCTCCTCCTCTCCTGCCAGCTGAGATCACCCAAACCCCGGTGAGAGCCACTGGGAGAGCCCCAGAACCTGCCCTGGGCAGCACAGGACTGGTGGGGAGACAGTGAAAATGAGGGATCAATAAACACCCTGGAGGTGAGGGATTAATCAACACGATCCCTGGAGATGAGGGATCAATAAATAAACACCATGGGAACGAGGGATTAATAAACAAACACCTGCAGACGAGGGATTAATAAACACCCTGGAAATGAGGGATTAATAAGCAAACATTCTGAAGATGAGGGATCAATAAACACCCTGGAGATGAGGGATTAATAAACAAACACCCTGGAGATGGAGGATTAATAAACACCCTGGAGATAAGGAATAATAAACACCCTGGAGATGAGGAATAATAAACACCCTGGAGATGGGGGAACAATCGACAAACACCCTGGAGGTGACTGATTAATAAACAAACATTCTGAAGACGAGGGATTAATAAACACCCTGGAGATGAGGAATTAATAATCAAAATCCCTGGAGATGAGGGATTAATAAACACCCTGGAGATG
>QVAJ01000766.1:51665-66438 GCA_003546035.1 Mixornis gularis | reverse complement strand
TCCCAGTGTACCCAGTGCATCACCTCAGCTGTCCCCAGTCCTGCTGCCCCCAGGATTGGGGTCCTGCTGCTCCCCCAGCATGGGAGAAACTGGGGGTGCTGCTGAGCCTGAGGGGATCCCCTGGGATGTGATCCTGGCTGGAAGYTGTGACCAGGGACAGCCAGGCCCCCTGGCACTGCCTGGAGGGGCCGTGAGGGACTGGGGACCCCTCAGCATCACCTGGTGAGGAATGGGCAGGACAAAAAGGGCCCTGAGAATCAGYTGGGGGATTTTGGAGGGGGTGGAAAGGCCCCACCAAGGGGAACAGTGGGGCAGAGTCAAACCCCACGGGGAAATAGGGGTTCAGGGCCTGGCACTCCCAAATCTACAGAAACCCCACTCAGCCCTCCCAAAATCCCAGCTGAGCTGACGGAGCAAAACCTCCCATGGATATGGATATCACTCTGACAGGAGCACGAGGGTGGCTGTCCCCAGGCCAGGGGACACCCCAGTCCCCCCAACACTCACCCACACCCCACTGAGCCCACAGGACACYCCCTCACCATGACCCCCGCCGGACCCAGCCCCCCTCACCGGGGCAAATCCCGGCCCCTTTTTTGGCCATCTCATGATGCTGCTTTTTCACCCCGATGCGCCGTTCCCATGGCAACTGGAGGGCCCGGCTGGGTAACCACGGCAACGAGAAAAGCCCCATCCCGCTCAGACAGACACCCTGCGTGTCCCCACCGTCAYCCAGGGACCCCCGAGCCACCTCAGGGTGGGGGGAGGCCGCACCCCGCATCCCTCCAGGGAATGAGGAGGGTCCATGGGCAGCACCTTCATCTTCCTCCTCCTCCTCCTCCCGCAGCCCCCGGCCCGGGGTGGGGTTACACAAATCACCCCCCCCATCCCGGTTTTGGAGGCATCTCCCTTTCAGCTTGGCGCCTTAATTAGGAAAAGTAATTAACGTGGCACAGAGCGCCGKTGCCCGGCTGCATCCCCGTCAGAGMCTCCGTGGGGAGGARGGTTTAGATCACGGYGACCTCGTGGCAGGGCCTTTGTGCCCAGCGGTGCCAGGGCCTGGCACGCACCCTCAGCAGAGCATCCCGCTGGGAATGGCCAGAAAATCCCCTGGGAACGGCTCTGGGGAGCCGCCCGGCACGGAGCCCTGCAGAGGTGCCTGCGCCCGCCACATCCCTCTGACCCAAAAACGCGTTCCCAGGGAAAGGGAAATGTGTGCCGGCCAGCTGGCACTCAGCGACTCCTCCTCGGGCAGCGGGAATGCTGCTCGGAACCTGCCCCGGCCCCGCCAGCCGGCGGCTTCGCTGCTCCCAAGGCAGCGGAGAACAAGGGGGTTTGTTCCCGTGTCCCCGGGGATGGAGCACAGCTCCCTCCCTCAGCCAGCGCCGGCTCTGCCAGCGGCGCGGGTGACGCGCCCGGGTGACAAAGGACTCCCAGGAACCTTTTCAAAGAGCTCTTGGAAAGCCCCCGCGACGCCTCGTCCATCACCCCTGTCCGCTCACCCCCGGCACCCCGGAGTGCCCCGGCCCCTCCTGCCCCAGCAGCACCCCAGCACAGCCCTGGCAAACAGATTTAGGATGAAAGGGGCCCTTTTTTTYCCCCTAAAAGCAGCACCTCCCGCCCACCCTCGCCCTCTGCCAAGYGCCTGGAGCGAGACAGAGCAAGGCAGGGCCAAGGGTCACACTCTGACCCTTCACGTCCTGCTTCCCCCTCCCCTCCCGCCACTGCCTCCCGAGGAGATGCCAGAAAAGCAGGGAACGGCTCCAGAGCTGCCTGGAGACCTGGGCCAGCATATCCCAGCCCCCACCAAGGCCCTCCCTGGGCACGGCTGTGTCCTCCTTTCCTTGGCTCTGGTGGCCAGAAGGGATGCAGAGACTTCTGGACCCCGTGGATAGAGAGGAGCAAGAGCCCCCGAAAAATCAAAATCCCTGTGTCCCCACAAAGGTGCCACTCCTTCTGTGTCATCTCTGCGGGGTCCATGGTGGCACTAGGGTGGGGCTCCCCAGCCCCAAATGATGCCCAGGYTCCATCCCCAGGCCCTGGTGCCTCTTCCTGGGGATCCCAAAAAGCCGAGCCCTCATCACCCTCCCCTAACCTCACTGAGAGGTCCCCCAGGGCACATTCCTCAGGCCACCATCCCTGTTCCCAAACCTGATCCCAGTGGGAAGAGGCACTGGGGCAGCCAGTGCCCTGCAGACATTCCCACTGAATAATGCAAGGATCTGAATCAATATTTCAGCTCATTTTCAAACTTGGTGACACAAAACTGTCTCCGAACTCTTCTCTTTTTTTTCCCAGCTCAGCACTGTCTCACTGCACCTCCCGAGTTATTTTTAATGGGGAATCTGCATGAGACCGAATTTTGTGACATCCCCCTGCCTTTCATCACGGGCTGGATCCAGCTGGAGTGAAGACAAGCACTCCCGGGCAGAAACAGAGCTGGGGAATTGCTGGGCCTTGGCAGAATCCATCCTTGGGGTGTGAGAGGATGGGGATTTTGGGGCAGAGCAGGTCCATGGGAAGCAGTGAATACAGCAGGATCCTGGTTCCCCCTCCATCTCCCAGCCCCAGGGATCTGGGATTTGGGATTTGGGGCAGGGCCAGCCGCACCCTGCACATTTGCCTATCCCAGCCCCAGACGGTTCATTCTCAAGAACCATCATTTGAATCAACTGGTTCTTCCAGCCCCAAGATTCCCGGGCTGGCACGGCGGCACGGCTGGATCCACACGCACCCCCCATGCCATGGGGCAGGCAGGGAGGGAGGGAGCAGCACCCCACAGCCACCCCTGACCTGGTGGCACCTGCCCCTGTGCCAGGTGCTGTCCCTGCTCCCCAGTGCCCCCAGTCTGTGTCCCCACAGGATGGTGAGCCCAGCACTGGGGCTGGTTTGGGGGCTGGATGGGCAGAGCGGCCACCTCAGGGGTTTGTCACCCTTGTGCCCACCCCCACCAGTGAGATTAAAGCCCAGCCCCGGGTTTGTCTTGGAGCAGCAGCCAGGGACAGCCTGGCCAGGGCTCAGCAGGGGTCCCTCAGCACAGCCCAGAATCCTCAAATCCCCGTTTGCTCCAGCAGGAGCAGATCAAAGGCACCCGGAGCACCGGGAGATGTGGACAGACCCCGGCAGACACAGATCAAAGCCCYTGATGGCCATTTGGCCCCAGTGAAGAATCAAATCCCAGCTCTGGTGCCTGGAGCCACCACCCCGAGCAAATTCCCCTGTGCTCCCTCCCCAGCCACCCCAGAGCAGGGTCCCCACCACCCCACAGCCGGTGCTTGGAGAAGGAACCATTGGCCAAGGTGGGTCCATCCCTGTCTTTGTTCCTGCTTCCCAYCCCTGCTCCTTCCCCTCAGCTGTGACTGGGTCAGCAGCACAGCAGGCAAAGGSACACACGAGGCGCTGTCCCCTCCACAAGGGGACACCAGAATGTCCCAACGGCCACAGCGATGGAGCTGCTGATGGGCACCACAAAGGAGCAGCCCCAGCTCCATCACCCGGGTGGGGAAATCCCAAACCTCCCCGGGCAAATTCCTCCACGGAGTTCAGCCAAGGGCATTGTTCCACCAACGAGCCATTCAGTCCTTAATTAAGCATTTTAATGTCACCCAACCCGTGAATTGGAGGTGCTCAGTCATCCCTTAACCCCAGTGCTGAAAGGATGAACCGCCCAGGGCGAGCCTGGAGAGGACAAAGCCATGGCAGAGACAGACCACCACCCTGCTCCTCGGCCACCGGAGCCACATCCATCCCTCCCCTGCTCTCCCCATCCACCCCCATCCATCCCCAGGCTCCCTGAGGAGCAGTGGGGTACACAGATGTCCCCAAGTCACCGCAGGGGAGCACAGGGACACCCGGASGGGGAAACCAACAAGGCGCTGCCTTACCTGCGACCCTGACGACAGCCCTCTCGGCCGGGTCCAGCACCGAATCCTGACTCTTCCTCTTCCTCTGCTCATGGAGGGGTAAATTCCAGGGCAAGGTGTCCCCGGGGGGRCAGGGGGAGAGGCTGCCCGAGCGCTCGCTGCGGTAGGAGCGCTCGCTCCGGCACGACCGCTCGCTCCGGCAGGAGCGCTCGCTGAGGGTCTCCTCGTCGGAGGACGACATGGCCCAGGGCAGGAGGGCGGGCAGGACGTCCCCGCGGGCAGCAGCACCCTGGAGAAGGAGCAAACAGCAGGTGACACCGGGTCGCCGGCCGAGGGGCCCTCCCCGCCACAGGTGCTGGGGGTGGTGGAGAAGGGATCGTCCACCATGGGTGTCTCTGCCCTCTGGGCCGGGTGGATCAATCCTCCTGGAGGTTCTGAATGCTGCCTCAGTTTCCCCCTGGTTGGGGTTCCCAGGGATGGGGACAGTGGCACGGCTGCCCCTCTACCAGCAAAGCTCACGCTGGAATCCCTGAGCTCGCTCCCACAAAGCCGAGTCCAACCTTTTGGGCTCGATTTCTTTGTGCTCAGTACAAGAAGGAGCAGCAGCTCGGCTCTGCCCTTTGTACCTGCAGGTTTTTCCCCTCTGAGAATGGGGATGGCTTTAAAAACCTTATTAATCATGGCAGAGGAAGATGGTAGGGCTTTCTGGAGCACGCCGGGAGTGAGCTGTGCCGCGTACACACGCTGGGCAAATAAGCACCTTGCCTGAGACATATTTAAAATAAATCTCATTGTGTCCTCTAGCACGGCCAGGAAAAAACGCCTGAGACTCCTACAACCGATGTGCCGCGGCGCAGGAGCCGCCTCCATCACGCCGAGCCTTTCCTTATTCCCATCATTTAATCAGCAAAACAGGAACAAAGAGACCCAAAAAAACATTGAAAGAAACGGAGAAAGGATTCCATGAGTCATTCACCCCCCATYGAAAAGCTGCGAAAAAATGAATCGCGGCCCAAAACCGCGGCTCCCCCGGCAGCTCCGAGGGGCTCAGCCCGCGCCCTGTTTTTGGGGGACACAGGGGTGTGGGGCTGGGGGGGCTGCGGGGCCGGGCGGGGTTCGGTGCCCGGGGAGCGGCAGGGCCGGGGGCTGCGGGGGTTGGACCCGGCTTTGCGGCGCGGCAGGTGCAGGAGGCAGCGGGGTGCGGGCACGGCTCTGCGGGGGCACACGGGGCCGGTGTGGGCCCCCCCCGGGTCCTGCTCCCAGCTGGTCCTACCCCCGCTCCCTGCACCTTCCTGTGCCCGCAGCCCCAGCCCAGCCCCGGCGGCCGCTGCCTCCCTTTCCCGGCCCATCCCCATCCCCACCGGCCGCCCTTCCGCGCTCCATCCCCGCCGCATCCCTGTGTCCTTCCCTTCCCGCTTCATCCCCCGCTCATCTCCCGCTCTGACCCTCCGCTTTCCCGCTCCATCCCCGGCGCTTCCCCGCTCCATCCCCGGCCCATCCGCGCTCCATCCGCCGCCCTTCCCCGCTCCCTCCCCGGTGCGCACCCCCCTGGCCGCAGCCCCGGCCCCGCTCACCCCCCGCCGGCGCTCCGGTACCGACTCGGCGCGGGCAGGACGCGGCGCTCCGGTGCCGGCCCGGCCCCGCCGTGCGCTCCCGGTCCGGCCGCTCCCGGCCCCGCCGTGCGCTCCCGCCGCCGCGGCGCCTCCCCCGGCCCGGCCCGGCCCTGCCCACCGGGCGGCGGGGAGCGGCGGGGGGGTCCCGGCCGCCTCCCGCCCCGCGCAGCCCCGGGACCGGCCCCGCCGCCCGCCCCTGCGCCAGCACAACCGGCACCTCCACCCCGGGCACCCCCGGGCAACCGCCTCGGGGCTCCCACCCTGCGCCCTCCAACCTGCCCGTGCTCCTCAGCGCACCCCAACGCCTGCTGCCTCCTCACCCTGCACCCCCATTGCTCTGGGGGTTCCCCCTCAGCCGCCCAGCAGCTCCCCGCACCCCACAGACCCCCCCGGGCATCCTCCCATCATCGCCGTTCCATCCTCATCCTCCGCATCCCCCCAGGCCCAGGGTAATTAGAGCACCCATCGATCGGGGATCGGGGCCAGCAGCCGCAGCGCATGGAGGGGGACACGAGCAGGGTGCAGGGGACAGGCTCGGGAAGGTCCGGAGGGCCGCGCTGGGAGAGCCGTGAGCTGCCCAGGGCCTCACCTGCGGGGCAGCCGGGCATCCCAGCCGCAGCCGAACGTGTCCCAGCGCCAGCCGCGGAGCGGGCAGGGACACCAGGATCAGCCCGAAGGGGTGACGGAGCTGCAGGACAGCCCCGGCCGCCTGGCAGGAGTGAAGCAGGATAAACCGCTCCGGCTGACGGCAGATCCAGCCTCCCCGCACCGACGGCGGCATCCAACGAGCAGCAGSAGCTCCGTGCCACGGCCCGGGGCCAGCGCGGCCGCTCCCGCGGCGCCGAGAGCGGCCCGGCCAAGCCCGGCGCCCCAGTCCCCCCGGGGTCTCGGCACAGGCGAGCGCCCCGTGGGCATCTCTCCCCCGCTGGTTTTCAGATCTCATCTCAACACCTCTGCGTCCCGGTGTGTGTTTTCCTGAGTGCTCCCAGCGAGGGGGTGGGACGCGGTGCAGGACACAGGGCGTGGGGTGTGGTGACACCTGCCCTCGGACGAGGCTTGGGACGTGGCTGGAGAGGAGCACGTGTTGCCCTGCGGCCCTGCCCGATGGGATGCAGGGATGGGGAGGAAACACTTGGCCAAAACCTGCCCGGGGTGTGGATACACAGGTAGGGTGACCCCACASATGCAGGGGCAAGGCCTGGAAGACACGAGCTCCAGTTGGGAATGCGGCTGTGAGTTCTGGGAGCTGGGAACCCTCATGGGCTGCAGCCAGGCCAGACTGCTGCTGGGGAACTGGGGACAGAGTAAAGGGTGGACTGGAAAAGGGTRTGCTTGTGGGCTGGCACCAGTCCCACCACTCCAGTGACAGGTGACAGYGACGGGGCCATCACCCTGGTGCCACCCTGACACTGCTTTCTGTGCAAGTCTCACACCCTTGGAGTGTGTGGTCAGGTCCATACTGGACACTGATGGATAAACACACCCSAGTGGGGGCTGTGGTTCCCATCACTACAGGGAATCCCAAAACCCGTGAGAGTTGTGGAGCAGGGAAGGCTCATCCCGGCACAGCCCGCGGCCCCAGAGGCGCTGGGAGGAGGAGGGAAGCTCCTCAACAGCCAGACGCTGCCGCAGCGCCGTTCCCAAAGCTCCCGGACGGGTTGGGCGGCTCAACCGCGTGTCTGCAGCGGGGCCGGCCCCCAGAGCCCGGCCACGGCCGGCCCGGCCCCCGGCACACGCTGGGGTGATGCTGTGACACCCTCGGTCACTCCTGCTCCCCCTCTTGGTGACCGGGCACCGCCCGCCCTCGGGACACCGCGCAGGGTTCACGGCCCGGCCGGCTGCGGGAAGTCCGGTGCTGGCTGCAGGGTGACGCGTGCCTTTGTCACCCCGTGTCACCAGCCGGGCTCCAGCCTCCTCCCTCCCGGTGCTCTCGGAGCAAAGGCAGCCGGTTCCAGGCGTGCTGAGTCCCGGAGGAGCGCGGGCGGCTGGGAGACTGTTCCAGCCCGCGTGGATCTCACACCCCGAACGCGCTTCCCGAAATCCCTGGCAGCGCCGCGAGGTGCTGGATTATTTGTGCTGCGAATCTGGGTTAGGATCCTGCCTTGTTTTGCCTACGTGGAGACAGGGAATTGTTATTTCAGGAGGAAGGGGGAGGCAGGTCCTGCCTAAATGATTTCATTTCCCTGTTCCTGCGCTGCTCAGCTGGATTGGGGGGACCCCTGGGACCCCAAGTGCCCAGACCTTGGACATCCACAGGGAGCAAATCAGCCAGAACCCAGCTCTGCCCCAAGAACTGTCCCCTCTCCCTCATTAAAACCTCTGCCCAAGCCCAGGGCTGAAACCTGCCTTTTTCCCTTGACTTTTGATAAATTATTCATCTCCTGAGAGTTGTTTATTCTCCCTCTCCGAGGCAGAGAGGAGCGGCAGATGATGCACAGCACATCCAGGGAGCTGCAGGAGGTGAGGGCTCAGCCCAATCCCAGATCCCAACTCCCTCTCCTGGGGGCTCAGGGTTGCAGGACAATGGGAATGAGGAGCTGTGGGGAGGGATGGTGCTCTGTCCTCACCAGCTCCTGCCCAGCCAAGGCCATGYCCAYGGCAGAAGCAGCTCCCCATGGAGATCTCCCAGCCCCGGTGCCTCCCACCCAGCCGGGACGTGGCATCAACCCCGTGCCAAAAAAGCGACAAAAAAGGCAAAAAAGCAAAATAGAAACTTGGAACYGCTCCAAGCTGGATATAGATCCTGYTCATGGCTTCRTGGTGAACCACACTGAGGATGCTCCAAATCCCTTTGCCCAGGGGAACTCGGTCGGGAGCATCGGGTCCATTTTCGATCCCTGCTGCTCAGCCAGAGCCTCAGCCTCAGTCTCCTCCCAGCAGAGCCAAGAGCTGTTTTTTATTTATCTCTCCACGAATTTGATMATTTTCATCAGGTCTTTCATTATTCCCTTTATTGGCCGAAATTCCTGACAGAGCTTTTAACTCCGGCGAACGGATCCTGCCGGCCGTGCCCGCTCCCCTCACGCTGAGATAACACCAATCCCTGGAACAATTAGATTTTGAACGGATCTAAAGAGCCACTCGGGAGCCAGGAACGTTCAGATGCATCCCAATATTTCCTCCGACATCTGGACAGCTCGATGGGATGAGTCACTCTCCACACCAGCAAGCTGCCAGGCTTTTTGCTGAGCCTGGTTTTTTTTTTTCCCCCCTTCTCTCCCTGGAAAAGCAACATTTTCTCATCAAAATTGTTTTTTTCCCCCCCAAAACAGCAATTCCTGGGAGCACAGGCCCGTGCTGCTGCGTGGCTCCGGGTGCCACCYGCCCTCACATCCAGCTTGAGAGGGAGTTGTGATGCCACTGGCAAAGCTTCCAGCAGAAAAGTCATTCCCAAAGTCTTCTTTGCATTCCCGGCGCCTCCATCAGCGCCACATCTTTTTGGGAAAGGGAAGGATAATTGATAATAATTAATCATCATCTATAATGAGCAATTACAAGTGTGGAGGCTCATGCAGATTTGATCTCCTGGCTTGCTGAATTTCCACCCATGGGTGAAACCCAGGGACTGACCCTGGGGAATTGTAGAGTGGTTTGGTAAGGAATCAGCTGTGGAACAGCTCAGCCCTGCTCAGATTTTTGGGGTGTTCCATGTGGGTCCCCACATTCCCCATCTACAGTCCCATCCCCTCCCTCCCTCCTCCTCCTCCCCAAATCCCCCCAGGACGAGTCACTGAGGATAAATAACTCCCATGGCTCCACAGCTCCACTCGAGTCCCATCCCCAGCACTATTTTCCTCCTTATCCATCCTTTATTTGTTCTGGCAGCTCCGTAGCCTCCCCAGTCCCTTWCCACCTGACTCCCTTTCCCTCACGTGGCTCCTGTATTTTCCCTGTGTTTCCCTCCTCAGAGCTCCTCCTTGCCCACTTTTACAGCTGGAATGCTGAGCTCCATGGACATCCTGATGTTGGTTTTCCTCTGCTCAATCACCACCAGTTTCCATATTTAAATCAGCAACCACAATCCCTGAGGATTGTCAGTCTCCAACAGTTACTAAAAGGACAGTCAGGAATTAGCCAGGATCCAGCCAGGATGGGGTCTTGGGTTAGTTACTCCTGCTTTGGGCAGGAAACAGGAGAAAAATATCAAAACTGATGGAAAAAAATTGGAAAAAAGGGACACACACATGGCAGAGTGTGGATCAGCAGTGCCAAACAAAGGCAGACACAGGGAAGAGCCAGTCCTGGGTCATGGATGTGCCTCTGGCTCAGAGGATTTGAAGCCAGACTGGGATTTTGGAGCTGTCCAGTGCCACCCTCCCCCTGCCAGGGAGAACTGTGGTGCAGGAAATCCATCTGGGCGGGAGAATGGATCCATCTGGAGCTGGAGAATGGATCCATCTGGGGCTGGGGGAAGGGACAAACCTCGGGCACTGCTTGGGAAAGCTGGTTTGGGGGAGCTGAGGGACAGGGGATGGCTGAGGAGCAGCAGAAATCCCAGGAAAAGCTCCAACCCTGCTGGGATGGCTCCTGAGAGACCACGTGGATTCCTGTGGAATCCAGGGAAGGGTTTCTTCCAGTGCACATTGTTCAAAGGGGAAATAAAGGAACTCTCCTGGTTTAGATCCCTGCTCTGGACACTCTGGGATGGCTCAGAGCCCCCCAAAAACAGCACCCAGCTGTGATCYCTCACATCCAAGGGCACAGCAATCCCTGGAGTCAGGGATCCAGGAGACTTCTCTCCAGGAGGGCTCCTGTGCCCACCACGGGGTTCATGTCCCAGGAGCAGCACAGACCCCTCTTGGGGCAGGGGTCTGGAATGTCCCTCCTGGAATGTCCCTCCTGGAATGTCCCTCCTGGAATGTCTCTGCCCCCAGAGGTCACGCTGGGCTCAGCCTTTGTCATCCCAGCAGGGGGATTTGCCAGGATCAGGAATCTCACAGCAAAGATCCAGCATTAACTCCAGCACCACCAGTATTAAAACCATGGATTAAAGCACAGAGCTGGCCACTCTCCACTCCCAGGGAATCACCTGCTTCAGTGCTGTTCCAAAACTGAGGGAATTCGGAGGGAATGGAAGGAAAAAAATTTTCCTTGGGTGGGACAAACGCCCTGGGCTGTGCCAGGGACTCCATGGATCCTGCTGGTATATGGGATTTCAAAGCTCCCAGTGAGGAAATCTGCCTCCCACACACTGAAAAGCCAGGAGAGATCCCAAATCCATCCACTTCTACTTTGAATCCGTGTGGAAATGTTTTCCCCCTCCAAAAAAAAAGACAAGACAGAGCCAAGGAGCCATTCCAAAGGGATATTTACTGCCCGAGCAATGCCCAGCCCGAGGTTGTTCCCCTCAAGGCACAGCAGGGCCCCTGCCCTGTGCTCTGTGGGTTTTCTTCCAAGAGGAATTCCAGCGGGAATCACGGCCTGGGCTCCTCCTTGCCAGTGTGGTAGTCGGGGGGTGTGTACTTCCCTTGTTTGATCATCCTGTCCCGCTGCTCCAAGATCGTCCGGATCCGTTGGGCCTGGCAGGGACACAGGGAGGGGCTCAGGGATCCCTSAGGGGGTCCCCAAGGCAGCCCCACAGATGTGGAACCCACACTGATCCCGTCCTGGGGCTCCTCGCTCCAGTTTGAGGCTCTTCTCAAAGATTTTGGGGATTTCAGGATGTTCCGTATTGATGATATTTTGGGTTTCTAGCCCAATTTTCTGACCAGGATTTTGTCCTGGATGCGAACGCTGCTGGAGACGCGCTGGARGCAGAGAGAAAGATCTGCTCCGAGCCGCCCCAAAACACGGAATAGTTTGGGTGGGAGGGAACTAAAATCCCATCCAGTCCCACCCCCATGGGCAGGGACACCTCCCACTATTCAGGTCGCTCCAACCTGGCCTGGAACGCTCCCAGGGACGGGGCAGCCGCAGCTCCTCCGGGTTCCCGCAGCCACCACAGCCCCGGGGGAAGGGGCTGCTGCGGGGCCAGACCCCCCCTCACACTGGGAACGACCAGGCAGCGCTGCCCCCCTGGGCTGGAGCCCCCAAACCTTCCCCAGAGCATGGCCAGGACCCTCTGCATCCTCTCCCCAGCCTGACCCAGCACGTCGAGTCTCCCCAGCCCGGACTTTGTGCCTCTCCTTTGTCAGGACCCTGCAGACCCCCACGCCCCCGGTGTCCCCCCAAGGCCCCGCGGTGTCCCCCCGCTCACCCACCATCTTGGTGCGGTTCATGCACTCCATGAAATCCTCGTACTCGAGCTGACACTCGCGGCGGGCGCGGGTCTGGCCCAGCCCGTGCCCGCACTCCACCCACTCGCGTTCGAAGGCATGGCAGACCCCGGCCTGGCCGTACGGCTGCGGCATGCTCTGCCTCAGCAGCCAGCTGTCCACATCGATGCCCAGCTGCTTCTGCARGCCCCAGAACGGCATGGCTGCGCTTTTGTCGCGACACGGCCGCTGTCGCGCCGCCGACACCGCCGCCCCCCTCACGGGCCCGTTGCCGTCCTTCAGGGGCCTTTCGCGACGCTCCCGCCGTCAAGCGCAACCGACGTCGCGGCACCGCGTCGCTCTTTACGGCTGGGCAGAGCCAGRGAGAAGAATGGAACGAAGGGCCCCATCCGCTGTAACCCCCTGGCGGATTGGAGGACTCGCTGKACGCCGCGCCCCAGCGCCGCCTGGCGGCCACGGTGCGCAACGCTCTGCCAGTGCTCCCAGTGCGCTCCCAGTTCCCTCTCAGTGCCCTTCCAGCTCCCTCTCAGTGCCCGTCCAGTGTCCTCCCAGTGCCCTCAGTGCCCTCCCAGTGCCCTCCCAGTGCCCTCCCAGTGCCCTCCCAGTTCCCTCTCAGTGCCCGTCCAGTGCCCTCCCAGTGCCCTCAGTGCCCTTCCAGTTCCCTCTCAGTGCCCTCAGTGTCCTCCCAGCGCTCTCCCAGTGTCCTCCCAGTGCCCTCCCAGTGTGCTCCCAGTGCCCTTCCAGTTCCCTCTCAGTGCCCTCCCAGTGCCCTCCCAGTGTCCTCCCAGTGTCGTCCCAGTGCCCTCCCAGTGTCCTCCCAGTGTGCTCCCAGTACCCTTCCAGTTCCCTCTCAGTGCCCTCCCAGTGCCCTCCCAGTGCCCTCCCAGTGCCCCCTCAGTGCCTTTCCAGTGTCCTCCCAGTGTCGTCCCAGTGCCCTCCCAGTGCCCCCTCAGTGCCTTTCCAGTGTCCTCCCAGTGTCCTCCCAGTGCACTCCCAGTGCACTCCCAGTGCCCCAGTNAGTGTCCTCCCAGTGCCCTCCCAGTGCCCCCTCAGTGCCTTTCCAGTGTCCTCCCAGTGTCGTCCCAGTGCCCTCCCAGTGCCCCCTCAGTGCCTTTCCAGTGTCCTCCCAGTGTCCTCCCAGTGCACTCCCAGTGCACTCCCAGTGCCCCAGTGCCCTCACTCTGTTCTCCTCCCAGTCCCCCAGTGTCCTCCCAGTATAGTTCTCCCAGTGTCCTTCCAGTGTTCTCTCTCCTAATCCCCAAATCTGGAGATCAAGGGTGATCTGACCAATGCCCCCCCCCACAAAGTGCTCCCAGTGCCTCCACCTCAGTGTCACCTAGCGTCCCATTACTCCTTCTGCATCCCATTCCCATGATTCARTGTCCTCCCAATGTCCCCCCAGTCCTCCCAGTGCCCCCCAGTTCTCCCAGTTCCTGGCCTTCAGGGTCTCACAGAGGCTGTACCCAGAGCAGGAGCCTTCGTGAGGCCTGAAAAGACCTCAGGAACCAGGGAGATGCCACAAGGCCCAGGTCTTCCCCCCAGTGTCACCCACAAAACCTAAACCCACCCCCTATTTCCACACCYTCCCAAAATCCCAGGGGTCCCTCTGGACACCTGAACAGAGTCCAAGGTTTGGGTGAACGGCCCCGCCTCCCCTAATGAGCAAAGCCTCATTAAATGCTGATTGCAGAGGGATTCTCCAGCACCTCTGGCACAGGGTGGGGAGGAAGAGCCGGGGGCTTCCTCACCCGGCCCCTCAAGGCCATGCTGRGCTACCAATTATCACCATCACTCCTAAAAACAGAGCCCAAACCTGCCAAACCCCTTTGGAAGGCACACACACCACACAAGCTGGAGGAGCAGGATTTATGGGACAGCATTTCCTTCCAAGTCCATGAGAGCGGAGYGGGGAGATGCCAAAGGCAGGATGGCACCTTCCCCCTCCCTGGCACTGCCATGGGATYCTTTCCCCCTCTGGTACCACCCCAGGATCTCTCCTTTCTGGTACTGCCATGGGATTTTTCCCACCGTGGTACTGCTGTAGGATTTTTATCCCTCCAGTACCACTGTGGGACTTTTTCCCCKGGTGCTACCATGGGATTTTTCCCATCCCAACACCATTATGGGACATTTCCCCTGCCAGTACCACCACAGGACCTTTCCCACCGTGGCTSCTCCTCCCACAGTGCCAGCACTGCTCAGATGATGCCGGCTGGAGCGAAGACAGGGGTGACACAAAGTGTCTCTGCCATCTCCCAGCCGCAGGACAGGGGGGTGCAGAGGCTCTCACGGTCCTCTTCTGCTTGGAGTGGCTTTCCTTGGAAGAGCTGGACGGCTTTCCTGCAAGTGGAGACACCCACGGGGGAGCCAGGAGAAGGAGCAGCCCCTTGGGAATGGGATGGGCCCAGGGAAAGGGACACTCCAGGGCTCTCCTGTCCTCCAGAACGACAGCCAGAGCTCARCTGGCTCTCTTTTCTCCACTGAAAAACTGGCTCAAGCTTGATAATATTAAAAAAAAGGAAAAAAAAGATTTTTTGCCTCTGAGGCCATGACTTCACCCTGAATTTCCAGGTTCTGGGATTTAGATTTCCCCCTCTCCCTTGGGCCAAGAGCTCAGCTGGAAGAGAAGCCAACACCTCCCACGGGATCCAGCCCTGCCCTCTCACCCTGCCCATCTCTTACCAGGCCATGCGGGACATGGCGTAGGTGACCCGGGGCTGTGGACCCCCCGTGAGCAGGGATGATGTAGGGATGGTTGGGATGGTGTAGGCTCCCATGTTCCCAAAAACCAGCCAGTCCCCCACGTGCAGCTGGGGCAGCTCCAGCCCGTCAGCGATGCGATCCTCGATGTGTCCTGGCGGGCCCCGCAGGCTGCTGCTGTGCCAGGGCTGCTCTGGGCAGGGTCTCTGAGGGAAAAACAGGGAGCAGACACAGGGATGAGGATGTCCCAGTGTCAGGATCTCTGTGGTAAAAACACGGAGGACACATAGGAATGAGGATGCCCCAGTGTCAGGATCTCTGAGGGAAAAACATGGAGCAGACACAGGGATGAGGATGTCCCAGTGTCTCTGAGGGAAAAACA
>QVAJ01000766.1:22447-50567 GCA_003546035.1 Mixornis gularis | reverse complement strand
CTCTGAGGGAAAAACATGGAGCAGACACAAGGATGAGGATGTCCCAGTGACCCCCAAAGTTCAAGCCCACAATCCCACAGACTGGGGTTGGCTGAGGTGATGCCACCCAACGTGAGGGACATTCTGGGCTGTCCCCAAGCCAGGTGAGYCCCTCACCTTGTGCAGCCGAGGCCTGGGGCAGGGGCTGTCGAACAGGAGGCAGCTGAAGGCTCCGTAGATGCCATCACTGAGGTGATACACCAGGCTCTTCTTGCTGCCACACTCTTCCTCTGGAGGGGAGCGGGGAGAGGGCTCAGGGGAGCTCGGGGACACAGGGGACACATCCTGCTGTCACACCTACCGTCAGAGCCCAGCTGCTCCATGGGGATCTCCTCCAAGGCAGTGATGCTGACAGCCAAGGTGAAGGCAGAGGTGACATAGTAACGCCCAGGCCTGGCAACAATGTCCACCCCGCTGCCCTCGGGGAAGTACAAATCCAGGGCAGAGTTTATCCCTGCAGCGATCTGGGAGGGGAGAAAAAGAACCTTCCTCTTGGTTAGCTGTGAACTCTGCAGGGAGCCAGACCTGGGGAGAGCTTCCAGGCTCACTGTCTGGCTGCTGATGGCAGGTGTGGGGAGGTTTGTACCTCTTCCAGCGRGGCTCTGGCATCCTCAGTGCCAGGGAATCCTCCCCCGATGTCCAGGAGGTGCATGTGGTGTCCCAGCTCCGTGCCCATGTCAAACACCAGCTGTGCTGTGGCCACAGCCTGGGCCAAGGCCTGGGGCTCCAGCCCACGGCTCCCAAGGTGGAAGCTGAGGGCACAAACCCTGTCTCAGCAGGGTTTGATCACCCCCAGAGCAGAGGGGACATGGCACTGGGATTGTCACTCAGTGGGGGCAGCTTCCCACACACCCACTTCCCACTCCCAAGCAGAGCAGCTGGGCCACTGTTGTTCACACATCCTGTGTTGTTCCAGCAGGGCAGAGCTCCTCATTTCCCAATCCAGAGGGACGGAACACCCCTATGGAAGGAGGCCCACGGCTGTACCTGATGCCAACAACCTCCACAGCCTGTTCCTTGGCTGTCTCCAGCAGGCGCCGGCAGGATTTCAGTGTGGTCCCAAAAGTCATGCTCGGGTGGGCAGAAGGGATGGAGTCAGCAGTGATCCCCAGCAACATCCTGCACAGCAAAGCCAAACTGTGTTGAGGGATCTTGGAATCACAGGATCGTGAAAGGAAAAGTCTTTGAGGGCTGGAAAAGCCCTCAAAGATCACTGAGTGCAAATATTAACCCYGACTATTAAGTCCAACACTAAACYACGTCCCTGAGCACCACATCTACAAGCTTTTTGAAAGCCTCCAGAGAGAGATTCCACCCCTTGCCTGGGCAGCCTGTTCCACTGCCTGATCACCCCTTCASTGATCAAAKTTYTCCCCATATCCAATCTAAACTTCCCTCGGCACAGCTCGAGGCTGTTTCCTCATCCTACGGTTTGGGAGAAGAGACTGACACCCACCTCGTACAACCTCCTCTTGCCCCCCACAGCCCCCTGCCCATCCCCTCCTCCACAACCCACTCCAGTGGCCACTCACCTGGCACGGGGGTGGCTCCTGGCCACCTTGCTCAGCTCCACCTCGTTGTCAAAGGCCATCAGCCTCACGCCGTGGGCGGCCGCGTACCTGATGTGGGCGACCTGCTTGCAGGGGCTGCTGTAGAAGATCCTGTCAGCTGGGACCCCAATGCCTTGAACCCGGGTGATCTCTGCCTGCAGGGAGAAGGGGACACGTGCAGCAGGTCCCCCCCAGGAGCTGGGTGTGGACCAGCCACCAGCTCTGGGTCTTGGCCAGCTTGCAGTGCTGAGGAGGGCAAAGCGCCAGCGGTGCAGGCTGGGCTTTTCCAGGGAAAAGCTACCAGAGCTCAAAGGGATCACAGTGGACTTTGTCCTGGCATGGGGAGGTTTAAAAACACCATGAGAACTGGAGAGGAAACAAGTGGGGTTAGCGGGTTGACGCCTGCTCTGAGCTGTGACAATTCTTGCACTTTCTCCTCCTGGAAACACGTCCTATTTAATTACATAAAAGTAGGTGATTTAATTTTGCCTCCTCTCTGGAAGTCTGGCTGTTGCAAATGACAAGCAGGAGGGAGCAAAAAAGCTTTAGGCTCAGCCCTAAGGACACCAAGAGTTGGACAGCTGTGACAGTGACACAGGGATGTGCTGTGCCACCAGCCAGGACAGCAGCTCCAGGGACAGGAATGTCCGTCAAAGGGAACAAACAGCACAGAGGGGACAAGGATTTCTGGGCTGCGACAGCAGAGGGAGACTCCTGTCCCTGTAAATGTCACCTCGAGCAGAGTCTCAGGAAAAGAGGGTGAAAATCTCTGTCACTCCCCCACAAACATTTTCCCTGGAGCTGTCCTCCCACAGCCCTACCTTGTTGGCACAGGCAAATCCTGCCCCCAGCTCTGCCAGCAGCCGGATCACCCCTTCGCTGCCGTTGCATTTAACTGGGAAATAGGGTTTCACTCGGGGCAGGGCCTTCAGGAAACGCAGGTGTTTCTTCACGATGTCCCCAAGGTCTGCCACGAAGAAGGCCTGCTGCTCGCCCTAGGGGACAGCTGGAGTGAGCAGCAGCTCCAGGAGCGCCTTTTCCGAAGGCAGCAGCAGAGCAGCAGCCCTCACCTCTTGGCACAGCTCCCCCAGGAGGTTCTCCAGGAGGTCCCTGGTGGTGAAGCCCTCCTCCACCATCAGGAAATTGGATTCGTTCAAGTACCCGTTCATGGCGTGATGTTCTGGGGGTGGTGATGCTCCTTTAAAGCCTCCTGGAGTAGGGGATGGATTCTAAGGATGAGACACACTGTAAAAAGGAAAGGAATATTAGAGGAAGGGTCCATCAGCATGGATCACCCAGCCCACAGCCCAGGATACCCCTGGGTAGAGCTCTGTGCTGCTCTGCTCCAAACCAACAGCTCAGCAGAGCCCTGCTGTGGTGTTAAAAAAACACACTTTGGGTTACWGCATCTTCCCCGGGGGAGGAGACACACTTCTCTGCAGTTCAGAGCTCTGTTTTGGCACACAGCAGCCTTTTCTCCATCAGCAGGCACCAGCACAGTCAACAACAAAGCCAACTGCACCACAAAGAGCAGAGATGCATTTCTAGGCCAGGACAGGCCCCTTCAGGCTCTGGAATGCAGCTGGATCTGCTGAGTGTTCAATGGGGTGAACATCCCATGTGAATTCCAAATAGCTGAAGTTTCCTGGACCCACTTTCCCAGTGGAAAGCCCCAGAACAAGATGGGCACAGCACAGACCACTTGCTGACACCATCCAACCTCAGGACAGCCTGGATCCGTGCTGTGGATGCAGTTCCACAGCTCTCCCGTGACACAGGGAGAGCCCTGTGGACAAGGGAGAGCCAAAGGGACAAGGGGACAATTAGGCAGCACAGAGTTTTGTGGCTCATCCTAGCAAAGCTTTAGCTTTGAGCTCACCCCCTCAGCTTTAACAATCTCCTGTCCTGGATTCAGCCTGGCCCATAACCCGGGGAGCTGATGAGTTAGCAGGGAACATTTCCACTCCAATAATCCAGGTTTAGCTCCAGGGCTCTTCCAGGAGCATGGTCTCTCTGATTTGAAGTGAGCAGGAGGCAGAGGTTTCATTTCTCAGGGTTGCACATCACCTCCTCCCCACAGAGACCTCCTGACAGCATTCCAGGGGGCACTGGGGGACAGACCACGCTGACCCCGGAGCAGCAGGATGTTGTAATGCATTGAGCAAGCACCACCAGCCAATTCCAGAGACAGAGAATGGATTAAAAAAAACATGCTCTGAAGCTCTTAGAGCTTCATAATCAGGGAAGGAGAGCAACTCCTCCAGCTTTACCCTTCACTCCCCATCGCCAAACAGCACCAGCCCACCCTGGTCAGGCACAGAAGGGATGAAATGGGTCATTCCTGTCGGAACTCGTGCCCCATGCCCTCCTTACCACGGTCCAGTTGTCCCYCCCAGGTGTCCTGGTGTGCTGTCAGGGGGGCTCCCTGAGGAACACCGAGCTCCTGCAGCAGCCTGAGGTGTAGCTGTGCCTGGGGGTCCGGGGTCTCTGGGGAGAAGAGAGAGTCACTGATGGTGTAATGCCCTTCAGACCCMTCCCCAAATCCAGCGACCACAGGCACTCTACAACTCTCTTCTCACAGGCAAAACAGCTCCCCCACCGCCCCTCTCAAAGCCCCCTTACSTCAGAAAGCATTTAAACAGATTCTGCCATGGGTCTTCCAAGAGAATGAACCGGCTCCAGGGCCGGCTGTTTGTGCTGCCCCAGCTCCCTGCTTGCCCCGAGCCCCTGTAGAGAATGGGGGGAGCTCTGCACCCCTTCTCTTCCAGCCCTGCCTCCCTGCTCTGCCTCCCAACCGTAGCCATGACAACCAAATCCAGCCACGCCATTGGCTGAGCCGCCCCCGAGCATCCTTCATCCCTTTTGGAGAACGCTCCCCCTCCTCGCCCACCCTCTCCCGAGGCTGGGGCTGCCCCCTGCAGTCACCCCGGGCTCTCACCGAGTCCCCGCGGCTCATCCCCAGGCTGGCAGCCCGGCTCTGCTTCCCGCGGCTGCGCATCCTGAGCGCGGGGACCCTCAGGGGGAAGAGAGCCCGAAATACCTCGGAAATGCTGCTGCCAGGGAAACCAGGCTTCCTGCAGMTTAAAGGCTGGGCGGTGTTTGGGTTCGCAGAGGGGGAGGTAGTTGGGAAGATGTCAGGGGCTGATCCTGCCCTTGCTGAGCTGCTGCTGGTTTTGGTGGGTGCCCCAGATCCAGCTCTGCCATCAGTGCAGATGCTCTGTCTGATCTGTGAGATCTGGCTCTTGGAAATGGTGCCACTGTTCCATCCCACAAACGGGAGGGGCTCAGCAGGGATTTTTAAGCTCTTCTTGTTAAATGTGCAGGTCCCTGTCTGGTGTTGCTGAGGAGCCAATGTTCTGTCTGTGAAGGGGTGGCTGTCCCCACTGAGGGGGGAGTGAGAAGGACCGACTTATCCTGGGTATTTCTGTATTCAACACTGTGGTCTTGGCTTTGCCACAGGCTCTCCTGGCAACCAGGGCCAAGGAAGCTCTTGTCTGCTGTGAAATCCTGGCCGGTTTTGCCTGTGCCCTGGCCCATCACCAGTGCTGGACTGTGCTGTGTGGGATGTGGGCACCATGCAGAGAGGCTGGGAGAACAGAGAGATGCAGAGCCCCACAGTGCCAGTCCCTCCTGGATGTGCTGGGCAGCGTTGTGATGCACAGCCCACACAGAGCAGGGCACTGAGCCCGTCCCACACAATGCCAGGGCAAGCACAGTTCAGTACCACAGAATCAATTAGGTTGGAAAAGATCTCTGAGATCACGAAGTCCAACTGTGACAGGACAMCACTGTGTTAACYGGACCACAGCACCAAGCGCCACGTCCAGTCTTTCCTTAAACACTTCCAGGGATGGTGACWCCACCACCTCCCTGGGCAGCCYRTTCCAATGTCTAATCTWCCTGTRAAGAAATTCTTCCTAATATCAAACCTAAACSTCCYMTTGCGTAGCTTAAGACTGTGTCCTCTTGCCCTGTCTCGCTGCCTGGGAGACAAGCCCTACCCCCCCTTGGCTCCAAATTCCTTTCAGGTAGATGCAGCGAGTGATAAGGTCACCCCTGAACCTCCTTTTCTCCTGGCTCAGCCTCCCCAACTCCCTCAACCGCTCCTCATCAGACTTGTACTCCAKCCCCGTTGCCCTTCTCGGGACATATTCCAGCAGCTCAATGTCCTTCTTGAGCTGAGTSACCCAGAACTGGAYGCAGCACTSGACTCGACCCCAGGACTTGGGGASAGCTCGGGGCGAGCGCGGCGACACCGACCCACCCACGTGGCGCCACAAAACCCCGCCCACCACCAGATTAACCACGCCTACTCACTACGTAACCACGCCCACTTCATTATAATCACTGGCGGGTGTTTGCMTATTCCATTCCCCTCATTTGCATGCCCCGCCCACCCCGCGCTGTCCCCGCCCACGAGGCGCGGGCCGGGCGCGCAGTCGGTGGCGGCCATGGCTCCGAGCGCKCAGGCCGGCGGTGGCCGCGGGCAGGCCCCGGCCGCGGGGATCCGCCACGGCATCCGCGCCGTGCTGCTGGGCCCGCCCGGCGCCGGCAAAGGCACTCAGGTGAGGGCGATGCGAGCGGGAACGGCCGGCGGAACCGGCTCGCCCGGCCTTCCCCGCTGCCGGCACTCAGCGTGTGACCCCCGCGTGGAGGGACGCGGGTGTCCGGCCTTCCGGTGCCCGCGCAGGGATCGGGGTGTGCGGGGTGTTCGTGTGGACCCGGATCTCCCTRCTGGAAGCATCCCGCCTCCAGGGGCCCGCTCGGCGGGGCTCTTTGTCCCGGATCTCTTTGTCCCGGGCTAGGGCCGGCGCGGGGACYCGGTGTCGCTGAGCACCGGAGCTCTGCCGGGCCCTGCCACGTGCTGGCCGGTCAACGACTGTCCCGCTGCCGCGAGAGGGGGACAAGGCCTCGCCGGGGCTGGGATCCTCAGTCTCCGATGTCCGATCTCACCTCTGTCCTCTTCTGCAGGCCCCGAAGCTGGCCGAGACCTACTGCGTGTGCCACCTGGCTACGGGCGACATGCTGCGGGCCATGGTRGCCTCGGGCTCCGAGCTGGGCAAGCGGCTCAAGGAGACGATGGATTCGGGGAAGCTGGTGGGTCGTGGAGAATGTGCTGGGAGGGGACACGRGCTGGCAGCGCTTGGAATGAGAGCAGACAGAATCCACCTCCTAATTAGAATGGTCGAATTAGTGTAGAAGGCAGATTGCAGGGTGAAGGCAGGGATGGGAGCTTTCTATCACCCTGCAGGAGGAGCATCCTATACAATCATCCTTCCTTTTCAAAATTACTATTTGCTTACCAGCAGCCTGTGGCCTTGGGTTGTTTCTGTCTTTTAGTGGGTGCGGTCTGGCTGGCAATTTTCTGGCTCCTGAACACTGAGGTGACAGTGTATCCTTGGAGCTGCAGGATGTTACAGCCCTGCTTTGCGGCTCCTGTGTCTCTACAAGTGATACCTGAGCTCCAGGTATCACTTCARWGGGKTCATCTGCATCCCAGCTCTTGCATAAGCTCGATTCACCTGTAACTATAAGGTGAAAATAGACCTAAAGGTGTTGCTGTGGTAGTTACAGCAGCTGCTGTGTGAAAGAGACACTTYGGATCCCCAAGAGACACGAGTTAGAATCTCTGACATTCATTTTCTGAGGGTCTCATTATCTTATCCTAATGACTGAAATATCTCCGGGAAGCTCGAGGGACCACAAATTGCAGTGACTTGCCCCAGTGTGGGGCAGATCTCGAGCACCACTGCAGCTGCCATGGGCTTGTAACACCCCAGGGAGAATCTGCAGGCCCCAGATGGGGAGAGCAGCCTTATCTCACTTCTGCTCAGAGCTCATTGCAACACCGAGCCTGCAATACCCAGCTGGTTATGAAAGATAGGGACGTTAKCTGGCCAGGCTGGTGGTATCTGCCACGTGTGTGTGTGTGTGGCAGGCAGCTCCAGGCTGCTCCACGGGTACATCTCACAGCTCTGTGATAACTCAGCTGGGAGCACAGCAGCATTTCAGGATGGGGTTTATGCTCAGGATCTTTTTTCTCCAAAGGGTGTAATCAGAAGGCACAGAAGTGACTTGTTGCTTACCTCCACACTGCCTGCAGGGCTGTTGTTTGTGTGTTGTGACAGCCTGGTCCCCAATCCTGCTGGTTCCCAGCTGTGTGTGCTGGAGAAAACAGCGCTGCTGAGGAGAGCTGCTCCCAAATAAACAGCYATTGTTGGGGCTTCAGCATCTGTGAGTGCTGCAGTGTGGAAAAAGCACTAATCCCAGTGGTATGCCGAGATTGTTAGACGGGGAAAAAACTATCCAGTGAAGCCAGAGCTTGTCAGCAACTAYTGGGCTTTTACCTTCATACCAGGTTTATGGGAGTCAATGAGCAACTCGCCTGCTCTGCCCTTCCTGCCCGGACCTGCCTCCCGAGGGGGGATGTGTAGGTGAAGGTACAAAGTAACAGGAAATCGGGGTTGTGTGGATATTTTGTATTGTGAATTGGTTTTAAAAAAAATAATAACCTAAGGAGTTTGAGCTGACCGTGTTCCTTGCAATAAGGCAACCTTTGTAACAGTGAGGTTACAGAGTTGGTTGGTCCAAGTCCCTGCGCAAGCTGGAGTGTCTCTGGAGTGAAATGTGGCATTGCCCATGTCCTGGTGTTGCAGGGAGTGCTGCCCTGATGTGGGCGGGTCTGAACAGGCAGCCTGAGCATTGACATGAATCATGGAGTCACGGAATATCCWGAGTTGGAAGGGACACACGAGAATTATCGAGCCCAACCCTTGGCCCTGCACAGGACAGCTCCAAAAATCCCACCCTGTTCACAAGGGCAGTAGCTGTGTGTAAATTCAGGGCGTCCTTCCTGACAATGTACCTGTTTCATCTCTGCAGGTGAGTGATGAGATGGTGGTGGAGCTGATTGAGAACAACCTGGACTCCCCTCCCTGCAAGAATGGGTTCCTCCTGGACGGCTTCCCACGCACAGTGAAACAGGCAGAGATGGTATGGGATCCCCTGCTTGGGGGCTGCTCCAGCACCTCCTTCCCTCAAAACCAGGGGTCCCTGCTCCCTCAGCCCCTCTGAGGTGGGTGTTTGCTGTTGCAGCTGGATGAGCTCCTGGAGAAGAGGAGAGAGAAGCTCGACTCCGTCATTGAGTTCAGCATCCCCGACTCCTTGCTGATCCGGAGGATCACTGGACGGTAATCCTCCTCTCCCAGTGCTCAGTGCACGGGTTGGGATTGCCTAGTCTATGGGAGAGCATCCTAATTTCAGATCCCAGGTTGTCCTCCCAGGTGCTTAGGGCTGGCAGTAATGCTAATTTCTATTTCTGCCTTGATTCCTTGCCTGTTCTCCTATGCCTGGGCCAGCCTTGAGCAGAGCCCCTTCCTTGCCCTATAAATCAGGGATTTCTATAGAAAATCTCAGCTCACCCCTTGAAGTTCCTCCTCCATAGCTATTATTGCTCCCTTGCACAGGACACTGAATGCATTTGGGCACCAGTAAACCTMCTCCAGGATCAGGAGCATGTTCTCTTGCATTGTTGTCCAGACCCCTTTTCCCAGCAGAGCAGGAAGTAAAACTCCCCTTCTCCATCTCCCAGCGCAGCTGCTTTTCCAAACTGAAGAGGCCCTTGGTACAGAAATAACTGGAGAGAATTTTCTTACAAGTGAAAGGCTAATGATGTTGCTTGTGGCAGATGTTTCTGTGCTGATGAGTGGCAGGTTCAGGAGATCYTGTCCTGACCGGGCTGCTTTGCTGACACTTCTTTTCTGTCTCAGGCTGATTCACCCAGCGAGTGGCCGCTCGTATCACGAGGAGTTCAGACCCCCGAAAGAGCACATGAAGGACGATGTATGTGAGCTCCTGAGGCCACAGCTTACCTTGCTTTGGGTTTAGCTGATGCTTTGCAGTCTCTCCCTGGAAAAACTCTTTTCTTTCCTTCTCTTGTACCTTCTTGTCCTGGCTTTCTGGGGAGCTTGGGGAGCTGCTTGGGCAGCCTGAGCAGACGGCACTGCAGGGAGCGAGGCCTGGAGGGATGGATGGATGGATGGATGGATGGATGGATGGGTGGGTGGGTGGATGGATGGATGGATGGATGGATGGATGGATGGATGGATGGAGGGAGGGATGGATGGATGGATGGATGGATGGATGAAGGGCATGGCCAGTCTGCAGAGCTGGCCYAGGCTCTACCAGCCTCTGAACTTGTTGGACTCTGTCCACAGCTCAAGTTGCGGTGGGTTGTGACTGGTTTCCATCCTGGGGTGCAGCTGTAACTGGTGCCTGGTCTCGAGGCTGATTTTAGCAAGCAGAGTGGTGTGTGGGGAAAAAGACCACGGTGCTGAGCCCTTCTCTCTTCAGTGACTGCTCTGCTGGCTGCCCTGGGTTCACACTGTCTCCCCTGCACACCTGGGGTCTCCTGTGCAGCTCCACCTTGGAGGAGAGGGAGCAGGGAGAGAAGGGGGGAACATCCCAGGCTGCAGCTCTCTGGAGACTGTCCCCTTACTTCTCCCAGGTCACTGGAGAGCCCCTGATCCGCCGCTCCGATGATAACGAAACGGCCCTGAAAACCCGGCTGAAGGCCTATCACACCCAGACCGCCCCCCTGGTGTCCTATTACAGCAAGAGAGGGATCCATACGGCCGTGGATGCCTCCCAGTCTCCCGACGTGGTGTTTGCCAGCATCCTGGCAGCCTTCACCAAAGCAACATGTAAAGACCTGGTTATGTTCATTTAAGGCTCTGTCCCCCCAGGATGGGGCTCTCCTTTTTTTTTTTCCTTCTCTCTTTCTCTGTCTCTGTCTCTCTGGGGCCAAGGAGGGTGAAGAGCTGAGCAGAGTAGAAGGGGAAGGGACAGAGGTGATGCAGCCCAAGGCAGGGCTGTGCTAATTCTCTAATTAAACGAGCTGTTGACGGTCTCGATGTGGCTGTATGTGAACGTCAGTCTGTGTGTGGATGTTGGGATTTTGGCCTCTAGAGGCCGCAGCGAACCTAGACTTCAGTTGCCCAAAACGGGCTCTGCACTTCTTTGGGTCAAAAAGCCTTTGTTTCATCCTAGAAATGCACCTCTCTGGAAGGAACTGTACTTCCAGCTCCTCCTGGCTACCCCACAGGGGCCTTGGAGAATGTTGGGGATGTGGGGGAAGGATTTCACAGGAGATGTGAAGCTGCAGGATTGAAACCCAGGGTTGCTCTGTGTGTGTTGTTGTGGGAGCAGCCTGAGGGACAGCCTGGCTGCTGCTCAGGGCTGGGTGACAATGTGTTCTCTTTGTATGTGTTCTCTTTTTATTCTCTGTGGGGTGGCAGGTTCCTGTTCTGATGGGACTTAGGGGGGCAGAAAGAGGGTGGGGGGCTTCAACTTTTATTTATTTGTGGGATTTATAGCAAATTACTGAGATGCTTCTTTCTCTTTTTAATGTGAAATCTGTGGTTAGAATCTGACAGTTACTGTGTGGCAGGTTGGGATGTCCTGAGGATAAGAAAAGCACTTGGGCTTTATCTCTTCACTCTTGCCTTGGTTTTGACCAAGGAGAGGAAGATGCATTGAGCTTCTCCTGATCCCAAAGTCTAAATATAATAAAGCCTTATTGCAAAACAAATGATTTCTCAAGGCTCGAGAGACAGCGTTATTAACCACTGGCTCCACGTGCCCTTGAGCTAACGACCTTTGCTGTGAGCTCATGGAAATGTTCCTGTTTCTTGAGCAAATCCAGCACTCCATCAGGCTGTGTTTGAGGACACTGTGTGTGCTCAGTGCCTTGGCCTTTCCAGGGCATTGTGCTGCTGTGTGGTGACACTGCAGGGCTGGCACTGACCTTTGGCCATGAGAGATTCCAGCCCTTCCTAGAGGACCTTGCTGTAAATATGGATTGCCCAGATGAAACTTTGTCCTTTGGCATTCCGTGTGTGTTTACTGATTTGAGTGTTATTGAGTATCCTCCTCTCTCTCTCTTGGGATGGCCCACTCCATCCTGTGCACTGAGCTGCTGTGAGCTCTGTGGCCAGAGCAGATGTTTAATCCTCAGGAATCCCTTGCTCTTTTCCTTGATAATTTCTCTTTTGCCTGACAATCCCCTCTCTGTCCTCATACATCCTTTCCAGGGATAGAACCTCTTCGCTTCCAGCAAACTGGAAATAACACCAGCAACCAAAAGCAGTGGATTTGTTGCTCTAGAAAGCACATGACTGAGGAGAAAGAAAGGCTCTGACAGTAAACAGGGCTGGTTTTACCAGCAGCCTGTGGTCCCCTGGGATTCCCAGATGGCCCTGGCTCTGTCTCTGGGTTTTCCTGTGGAAGGGTAACCTGGAATGGGCGTGCTGGGAGGTCAGGATAGCATTTAGGATGGGTGTGCCCCAGAAAGTGTGTGGGTTACAGCTGCCCTGGCATCTTGGTGACTAAAAGAAGTTGTGTGGAAGCAGCTTTTATTTTGAGAGAGTCAAAGGGAGAGCTGCAGCCTCCTACACTCTGGGAAGGGTTCCCAGCCCGTTGGCATTCCTGGATTTGGTCAAGGTTTTACTCTACACCAAGAGCAAGATGTTCCCCCACTCTCCATTCCTTTCCTCCTTTTTGCTCGCTTCACATCCAGCTCACCAGCCTTTTTTTTTTTTTTTTTTTTTTTTTGCCATAAACCATGCTTAATTTCGTTTGTTTGTTTTTCCCTAAATATTTTTTTTTCTCTCTGTTCCCATTTATTCCAGCTGAGTGACTCCATCAAGCAGATGAGACATCACCAAACGCTGCACACTCTGCTACATCACCCATGGCAGCCCTTCCCTGGGTGCAGGGAGGGCAGCTGGGAGGGGGGTATGATTGATGGGAGGGGGGGAAGGAGGTGGTAAACAAGGGGTTGGGGGGCTGATTTGGTCAGGTTTTGGTTGGATTTCTTATTTGGCAGAATCATTGTGAAGAGGAGGTGGCCTTCTCCTTAGAAATCATGTTTGTGGAGGCAAAACAATTGTGGAGAGGGAAACATCTCTCAGTGATCAGCTGCAGGTCMAAGACCTGTTGGAGGGCAGGGCTGGATGTTATTTCAAACTTCTCCAGGACTTTCAGGGCTTGTTTCATGGGCTCTTGGTACTCTTAGGCCACTGAAAGGTTTGCTGTGATTTTTTTTTCTAAAGCTGCTTCCTTTCAGCGAGGACCAAAACGAACAAATGATTCATCATGTCTGAAATGGAAAGGAAAAAGAGATGCTGTGGTCTTTTCCTGGAAGTTTTGTTTTTCTTGTTCTGCTGCATTCCTAAACCCTGGCATAGAGACTTCTCAAGGATTCTCTGCTGCTGAACAGAGGGGCCGTGGCTCTAGTCCAAACCTGCCTTACTTGGGAATGGGGTGGCTTTTCTGTGATCATGACCAAGCTGGAATTCACACAATGCTGAAGAAATGCAAAAAAGACTTTTCTTCATTGCCTGCGAAAATAACACTTAATTGGGGGAGGTTTTTTTGCATTTCTTTTTAGATCAAATGGTGCCTTGTCTAACCTCTGAATCAATAATAAAATAACCCCTTTACATTTGTATCTGGTGCTGTGTCCTCTTTGACCTGCAGACAGTGTGGAGGATGAGGAAGCAGATGACAGCATCAACTAACAATTGAGCTGGGTGGATCCTGGGGCCTGATCCTATCTCAAGGATGTTCTGTGCAGCTGGAAATGTGGCTTGTAATTCCTTTTATCTCTTCTCCTTGCTGAGTGTGTCCAATGCTTTAGATCACCATAGCAATGGTGGCTTTTTGCTGGTTCTCTCTCCTGTTTCTTCCTGTGTGAGGCTGAAAGCACCGAGCCCCTGTGTATCCTCTCTGTCCAGAGCTCCTTGCAGTATTTAAACTGATGTAATCCCTTTTTTTCCTCCTCCCTTTGAATCTCCAGTGTGGAGGAGCTGATGTTATTTCCTTCTCTCCTCCTGCAGCAAACTGGAAGCCACATTATTGTGTCTTCTGTTTCTGCCTTTCATACTTTGCTGCATCCCTCCCCTCTCTCTAAATTCACAGGGGAAAATCTGTCCTAATGCAGGGAACGAGAGCATTTCCTGGCCTCCCTTTCTCCTGCCTCCACAGGGACTCTGATCCCTCTGTGGYATCCCAGAGGAGGCTGTTCCTGATGGACTGATGGAGGTTTGTTGTTTATCCATGGTTCTTGCAGCCCTGCATGTGTTCAAGCACCAGAAAGGGTTGGGCTGCAATTTCCTGCAGAAATTACTGGTTTTCCGGCATAATTGGGCTCCGCTGCTCCTCCGCCAGTCTGTCTCTGTGCTCAGGTGTTGTCATTACCTCTCTGAACCTCCCATTACCATTCTTGTGCTTCTCTGGCCTTTGTGGTGTTCTTCTCCTGTTCCTTTTGATGGTGGATGTTAAACTGCGCTCTTCCTCCTTGTCTGGGATTGTGTCCTCTGCTCCTTGCCTGCTGTTGTTTTAAAAACCTGTTCTGCCTGCTCCTCCTGGCTTTCTGGTCTGTGGGATGGAGGAGTCTTGGCTCCTCTGAGCTGGGCTGCCTCTGTTTGATCCTTACCTGAGTGTGAAGCGTGAAATGGATTGTTGGGGAGCTGTGGGGAGGCTGCAGTGGGGAGTCTGTGAGCTCAAGCCTGGATCCTCTGGAGCTGGATCTGTGCTGTGACCTGTCTCTCTCAGCCTGACCTTGAATGTTTTCCACAGCACACGATGCTCTGCAGGTGCTGTAAATTCCTTCTGCTCAACCATTTCGTTCCAGCAAGCTGCTTATCAGGCACTCTTTTGAAAACTGTGTTCATATTTCATACACACAATTATTCAGCAACTATAAAAGGGGAAAATTCCTATTTATAGCACAAGGACCAGCATCAAATAGGACACTGAATTCTCACTGATAGAGGAAGTGACCTGTTCTCTAATGCAGCAGTATTTCTGCTGAAAAGAAACAGCATCTTGAATGGGGGGAGGGATGAAAGCCCTGGGCCATCTCTTTCCATTAAAAATGTGCTGCAGTCCTAAAAATGTATCTGCCCTTCTCCCTTCCCAATGAAACCATTGGCGACAGGGATTGCAGGAAAACCTTTCACTGTGGATTTGTGGTTAGCGGTAATGAGCCCACCGACTCCTGATGGTCTGGTTTGGAGCTGGGCTTAAGTTTCTGATCAATAACCTGATCTCTGACCTTGATGTGGGGGCGAGGAGAAGCCGCTGCAGAGATGCCTGTGGGGAGTTTGTGCCATCACGGTGCTCGGTGTGCACAGCCCCGAAGGAGCGAGCACGTGGGGCYGAGGAACAAAGAACTGCCTGGGAGCGAGGAAGGGAGGGAGTGGGAAGGTGGGAAGAGCTCAGGGAGCACCGCTGCGGGTAAGGTGAGAGCCTGTTTGCTCTGAGCCCGCTTCCCCCGGCTGCCTCTGCTCTCCCTTCCAGGTATGTTGAGCCACAAGGCCATCACTGGCCGCTCCCTGCTGCTTGYCCCCTGCTGTCGCCCTGTCCTTCCCGCGGTCTCTTTGGGAAGAGCTGCAGTGGGTGATACCAAGCGAGGCCCTGGGAGGTGGAGGAGCAGAGGATGGGATTCCCCTGCTGTCGCTGTGGCAACGCTGGGCAGGGAAGCAGCAGCAGCAGCAGCGGGATGCGATGGGCGGCTGCGTGGCGTGGAGGGTGCGCTGGGGAGGCTGCGGGGGCCGGGCTGCGCTGACATCACGCGGGGAGGTGGCGCAGAGGGAAGGGGAGTAGGAAAGGGAGAGCGGGGACACTGCGGAGGGGAGAGCGCGGCACCGGGAGTGGGCTCCGGGGACAGGTAAGGGATGCCCGGGGGCAGCGGGGCAGGGCGGGCTCCGAGAGCTGTTGTGGGATCAGCGCCTGCCTCGGCATCTCTCGGGGTGATGCGGTGCTGGGGGATGGCTCCTGGGCAGCGGGAATATTATACAATGCCTGAACAGCCTGGCACAGCGGGGTTTGGCTGTGGGACAGTGAGAGCAGGTCAGAGCCCAGCTGGCTGGTGCAGAAACTGGTGCAGATGCTTCCCCCCAGGAGAGCAGTGTGAGTGTCACTGGTGCTGTACTGGGAAGAGCCAGGAGTACCTGCGCTTCCAGAACAGGATAAAGGGACTGGAGAGCAGCCCTGGTCCCTGGCTGGAGAAGGGGAGCAGAGTTCTACCCAGGGATTAGAGCACGGATGGTTGATGAAATGAATCAGAAGTTTGAGGATCCATCCCCTGAGCTGCATCTATCTTAGAGGAGGCTGTGGGCAGAGCTGGTGCACTGGGACTGAGCCCAGCAGCGCGTTTGTGGTGGGAATCCTAAACTGCACTTCCCCTGCCTGTGCAGCACCAATAGTTCTGGGGAAGGCAGCCAGGTGCAGGGGTACTGCCAGGAGCTATGTGGATCCTGGGGATCCGCAGACCTGGAAGGCAAAATAACAAAGTCCTTGAAGCCTCTCTGCATGTCGTGTTGCCTTTTAGCACAAGGGTTGCATAACGGGATCTGTTTTGTTAGCAGAGGGAGCAAGGGTGACGGCCACCTCTGCCCTGCAGCAGCCCAGCAGTACTTGTGTGCTGTGCTGACCCGTGGTCCTGAGGGGAAACTTCATATTTTTTTCTTAATCCAAGAGTTGGGCTCATTCCTTGCTGCTTGTGACTTCCCAGCTCTGATCCCACAGCAGCGGGGTGTAGGGATTCTACACCTACACTCATGCTACGCAGCCTTAGCAAACTAAAAAATGAGTTTGCAAGCACCCCACTCATCTGTGCTGACCTGATTCTGGCCTGTCAGGATTCTCAGTGTGTGCCTGACTGAGGAAAACACATCTGGGGTCAAAAGCCCAGTGTTGGTAACCCCTGTGGGTGTCAGAAACCAGTACAGGGACAGAGATGGAAGAGGCACAAAGTAGAAACCTCGCTTGAAATCCAAGCACAGGGAGAAGCCGATGCTCCTGTCATGACCATTTTGTTGAACCAACACATTTCCCGTGGCATTTAAAGGGCTGGGGGGCTGTGACCCAGTGGGGCCATAGAGAAATCCAGTCAGAAGTGCTTGAGAGCCTAATTGCAACAAGAAGCATAAACATGCTTTAATTAGGGAAGCGATTGCTGTGTGATGCACAATTCTCCCCCAMCAAGGCACAGATGTTTGGTCTACTGGGACCACTTGGGAGTGGCCCAGGTGGCCATACTGCTGCTTATGGGATGGAAACTGCCAACAGCAACAGCGTGTGCTGCTCTGTGGGGTTTCTCTGGGAGCAAGGGGTGGGAGCCCCATACTTGGAGGGTGACAGGCAGTGCTGTCACCCAGGTGGCAGCGGGGCCAGCTGCATTCCAAGCCTCTGGCATGGGCAGGCAGGGAGGGGAGGGCCCGTCAGCTGCTCCGTGCCAGCCCTCAGCTCTGCCCAGGGCAGCTGTGCTGGGAGGAAGCCAGCTTGGGATGGGCCCCAGTGCTCCAAGTGGGACCTCGCTGGGCACAGCCTGAGCTGGGCTCCCAGGGCCAGTTTGGGAAGGGTGCAGGGAGGAGTTAACACTGCTGCTCTGCAGTTTCATCCCCGAGGTTGTGGTCATGCATGACCAGCAGTGGGACTGCTTCAAAGTCACGTTCCAACTTGATTTTTTTTTCAAGGTTATTCAAAATTCAGTGTGGGAATGGCACCAGGACCTCTCACAAACAGAAAGGCCAAGTCACCCTCTTCTAGTCCTTGACCTTCTCCACGGCTCAGCTGGCTCTCCTTGCTTTCCCCCATACTTGCCTACACTGCAAAAGGGATGATCATGTGAATATTACAAAGCCTGGCATCTGCACATCAGCTACAGCAGCTGAGGCTCTGACATGCTGCCGGTGCCTTCGTGTGACCCTGTCCCCAGAGCCATGCTCTGGTACCTGTGTGTTCAGCCCCCATCACAGGCTGTCACTGCCAGGCACACAATAATACAGAAATGCAGTAACTGGGAACTCGTGTTCTCTCCTGGGAAAAGTGCTATGGATCTGTGAGCCCCTGCAGAGACCCAGAGCATCGGGAGGAGCCACCTTTGTGCCAGTGGCCAGGGAAGGCCCTGGGAGCTGAGCCAGGTCCTGTGAGACATTTTAATCCTTCCTATTTCACAGTCTATCTTGGCCATGACTCCACTGCAGTGAAGGTTTTCCCCTTCTTTTGTTAGGGGCACTCACAGGCACCTACCTTGTGTTTGTTTTCTCTCCTTATCTGGTGCCACTGGGAGCAGGCAGGGCAGCAGTGCAGCAAGGAGAGTCAAGGAGACTGGGAATACACATTCCCACTATTGCCTGGCCACCCTGGAGTCCCCTCGATCCTTTCCCTAAAGCCAGGCTGAAATTTCTTTCTGCTGAGGTAGCTGTTTGTTAAATAGTTGAGGTTAGTTGAGTAATCAATAGTTCTCTGGTTCCCAACAGAAATATTATCCCTTTGGCCAAATCAGCTTTTCTATCTCTGCTATAAACCTGCTCCTGACTCTCAGCTCTCGAATGATCAAGGCACATTCCTGATTTACCTGCACAGAACACCACTCCTCTTCTTTCCTCCTGCCAACACCACTTTTTCTCTCTGAGGTTAAGCCATAAGGGCTGGAAGCACACAGAGAAACTGCTGGAGTCATCGGACTCTTCAGTCTCAGCCCTTCTCTTGGCCCTGCCCCAACAGCTCTTTCTCTGTGCCTGCTTTTCTAAGGAGAGAGGTGAGAGTCAGTGGGATCCTCATGGCCAAGGGCATTGCTGACATAACTCCCAGTCCATGGACTCCAAGACAACTTGGCTCAGCTGCTGCCAGCTGAAGAAAAACTGTTCCCATCCCACAGCAGGAGCTGCATCCCAGAGAACCAGGGCTGGAAGACAAGGCGCCCATAGCGAGGTTCCATGGCTGCACATAAATTTTCCTTGCAAACAGGCAAAGGCACTGACTCCCAGGAGCTGGATTTCTGGTTCCATCCCAGCAGCCAAAGGCTGGGCTGTGGCTCTGGGCTCCAATTTCCTGTGTCTGAAGGAGGCCACGAGGTCTGTTCTGCTGCTGGGGCAGTGGAAACAGCCTTGCTGTGCATTGTGAGCATCTCTGCACATCTCTGTTCTTTCCAAACCAGAAAAGGTCACAGAGACCCAAGAGAAACCCACTTCTCTCCTTCACTGAACTCCTTCTGCCTTGCACATGCTTTTGTTGCCATCCCTTGCTTGCCAAAGGCAGGAACAAACAGTGGGGTTTGGCAGGGCTCAGAGCCTCGGCGTGTCGGATGGGAAAGAGGCATTCTTGGTCCTCAGCCCGGGGACAGGGCTCTGCTCCACGTCCACTGCCAGATTTTCCAGCTGCGATTTCGCTGCTCATCCCATGCTGAGGGCACTGCTCTGGGGATAGGGAGCACCCCTGGGTGCTGGGCTGTGAATCCTGCAGGAGATCCATGGAACAGGGGAGGGAATAGCTGGAGCAGGACCCAGAGCTACGTGAACCCCTGCACGCTGCTGCGGCTGAGCTTCACGTCCAGGGGGAAGCGCAGGAGTCGGCGCTGCCCTGAGAGGCTTTTCCCAAAGAATGCCTGATTCCAGGGGAGCAGGGAAAGGCAGAGGGAGGCCATGTAAAGCCAGGCTGTCTCTGCTTTGGTTAAATAAGGCTGTTTTTGCTGACAGCTCCTCCTGAGAGACTGCAGGGAAGGATCCTGTAACTCAGGGGTAGCTGAGAGGCTCTTGGCAGCTACCGCTGTTCCAGTGTCAGGCACTGGACTTTTCCTGGTGCTCAGGGGAAAAGGGATGGCAGAGATGGCAGGGCTAGGCAGATGAGAGGCTGCTGCCTCCCTGTTAGAAGGATGCTCTGGAGCAACAGCAGGGCCTGATTTCAGAAAAGCATTCGAGGTCTCAGCGCACACTGATTGCCCCAGAAACCTCCTACTCAATTTTCTGCTGTTGCACAGCCCAGCCTGAGGCAGCACAGGGGGCAGTTTGCTCAGACACTGGTCAAGACAGCCCACAGATGACAAACCCCAGAGAGGAACGAGTGTTTCTCATGGTGGTGAAGGGCTGAGGGAGAAGAGGGAGAGAGAAGAAGAATTTCCTGGTTGTGGTAAAGGTGGGTTGTGCTTGAAGTTAGAGAGAATGGGCTTGTGGTCACAGCATCAGGTTGGGGGAAGGAAGGCGTGGGTCAGCAGCAAAACCCAGCAGAACAAACCACATTTGCCTTTCCATGCCAGCCCGGGAATGAAAGACAAACTACAGCTCCCCTCTCCTTTTGCCCACCTTGTTCTGCTGCAGAGAACAGAGCACAGGGGGAACAGCCCTGAACTGAGCTGGGGGCAGGGGCCTGGCAACCCAGGGTCAGACTGGGGAAAGATCTCAGCTGAGACAAGGGAACCCTGAGCAAGCACATGTTCAGAGTGAGAGGCTCATAYATTCCCCACCTGGTTAATGCTGGCTCAGCCCTCTGGAAAATGACACAYGTTTTCCTTGCTGCGGGGCCAGAGGGCTGTGCTGGGAGCTGTCTCTGCTCTCCCAGCCCGGCTGCAGGCGAGAGGTGCTGCTGGCAGGGTCCAGAATCACTGTTCTTTCCCCTTTTCACAGCTGTTGCTGGTTATGCAAACGGGAATGTTCCCCAGGCAGTTCTCAGCAGGAACTGCCCTTTCCAGGGCTGACCGCATGGGCTCTTTCTTCCTCTTCCCACCTCCTGACAGCAGTCACAGTTTTGGGTACGTTCTAGTCTTGGCAAAGCACTGCCTTTCCCTGCTCCTCTTCCTCACATGACACACAGGAGAGAGAGGCTGTGGGCTGTGGAAGGGSAATGTTTGTTCCTGGACTGAGATCAATACAATTCTTGAGCCAGTTCTCCTCCCAAAGCTCAAAGAGAGAAAGAAGAAAAGTTGGGACCAGGGAGGATTTACACCCCAAATTGTCAGTCTGTTCCTAGCACAGACATCCTGACACAAGCTCTCTTTTCCCCAATGCAGGATGGGGAGCACAGCTTGCTGGAACACCAGGGCATGTTTGGCAAGTCATTATTTCTTGTCACATCTGATTCAGAGTATCCACAGCACAAAGGAACACTGGGCAAAGCTTAGGGAAGGCAGGAAGGGAASAGCAGGGCTTGCTGCTGCTGGAAGCTGAGGGCACAGAGCTCAGCAGAGGGGTCAAACACCTCTGCAGGCAGGAGCTACCACACATTTCAGCGTAGGAAACCTCAGGGTTTCAGAGCTKAAACCAGTTTCCAAGAAAAAAGATCAGGACTAGCAGGAAAGGGGAATGACTCCAGGCCAGTTTTCTGGCAGTGCTGGATACTCAGAGGACACTAATGGTACAGAAGGGGGTGGATTTGGGCCACAACCTAGCCAGGAGCTTGGGAGTTCTTTGGAAAACCCAAATAATGCAACTGAGCTAAGTCAGAAAGAAGTGGTCTGGCTAAGGCTAAGGTCAGTCTGAATAATTCCTTCCACTCTCTCTTCCGCTTTTGTGCASTGAGGCAGGAAACTGAAAATTCTCTGGCTGATTTTGGGAGTCCAGAGGTCAGTGAACAGGAATCATCCTGGTTCTGAGGAACAGATGAGTGTGTTAGCACCCAACCCTGCACTCTGCTCCCTCCTGACTCCTTAGCACACAGCCACAGAATTTCCTGGCTTTTTGTTTCAGAACTCAGGGAAAATTCCTGCCAGCAGCGCTGAGTTAAATTAAAAGTTGGTAAATTCAGGAGGCTTCTTGCGACAAGGCGCTAACCTTTGGAATTGCCTCAAGAGTTGGTAAAGTCAAACAATAACTGGCTTGGAAAATCCTGAAGGTTTTATGACCTTTCACAATGTCTGTACTTCTGTACCCAAACAAGGGTCACCACACTGCTCCAAGACACAACCAGAGAGATAAAGGAAGAGTTCTCTTCCTGCCTTTCCCTGTCCTGATGTGATTGACATTGCTCAGCTCTGTAAAGCACAGGAATTACCCCAGGCCAGAGCAGYGTGGCTGGAGTGCTGAGCCTGTTCCCATAAACCCAACTTTGGGATGAAAATTCAGGTCTCTCCACGACCTCCTGACAAGTGAAGGAATGTGGATGTGGCCATTGCTGAAGGGGCTTCAGAAGACCCTGCTGARGGCAGTTGTGCTCTTGTCCCTGGAAGTTCTGCTGAGACCTTTCCCTTCCCAGGTGCTTTGTGAGATTGAAGCCCAAACCTCCTTGGAGGCCAAGCAGCCATGGAGACAGGCTTCATCCACCACCTGCCCATGGCAGCAGGTCCTGGTGGTGCTCAGTTCACTGGAGCTTTCTCCCACTAGCAGGTCCCTGTGAGCAGTGGATTGTGCCCTGGCAACAGGGACACTGCGACATGCAAGCCCCAAAACTGCAGAGCCTGCTCCACTACACAGCAAAATAGGTCGTGCATCAGCAAATGAAAAAGGACAGATGGTGTCTGCTAATACAGCTTAGTTTATGGCCTGCAGGATTAACTCACTAGTTGTCATGTCTGCAGAAAATAGGAAATGGGTGGGTCGGCTGGAGGAAACGTGTGGTGTGCCCAGCCCTACCTGTGCTGTGGGATGCACCAGCTGAAGAGGATGTCAGAGATCCTTTGGGGTTTTGAGATGTTGCTGAAGGTCTTCCACTATCTTCTGGGGGTTTTGGGCACTGGAGATAGTGCCTTGTACCAAACCTTCCTGTCCAGCTGGATTCCCAYAGTCCCACTGCAAAGGTCAGCGCTGCAGGGATTGATGCTGAGCCGGGCAGGGATCTCCAGCAGACACAGGGACACCCTCTGTGGTCTCTGCTCCAGCAGCATTGCAGGAGGAGCCCACAGCTTCCTGTCCTCTGCCAGCTGCAGGACAGCCTCCAGTTCAGCCTTTGAACTCCCGAGCACCCACGTGTCTGCGGGAGTAAGACCGAAAGCTGAGGCAGAAGCCTCAGGTCTTTTCAATGCCTTCTCTGTGACACACTGTTCTCCTTTCCTGGAAACCAGGCCAGTGCCTCACTCTGTTCTCCTTGCAGAAATCCAAGCCTGTGCCAGAGCTCTGCCTTGTGCATCTGCTCTCTGAAGGGCAGGACAAACTCTTCCTTAGCTCTCCATGAGTGCTCCTCCTGAAGATTTCACCTTGATCTTGCTGCCTCTGCTGTGGCCAGGTTTGCTCGTGTCCTGCAAGATGCTGAGCATCCCAAAAACCAGCTGGCATCAGGGAGATACTCCAGAGCCAGGAGCATGCCATGCCATGCCATCTCCATGCCTCTTGGCCTTCTGCTGTCACAGGTGTTTGTCACCACCACCACCACCACCAACCACAGCCAGCCATCACAGCCACTGAGGTTTTCTCCAGTGACTAATTTGCCTGTGTTTATGCCAACACCAAACAATTAATTGTCTATTTAATGACTTAGGTGAGGAGGGAGTCTGCCTCCTTCCTCCTGCCATAGGGATCTGGCCAGCCCTATCCTGATGGCAGCAYCCTACAGTGCTAAACCTTCTCAGCTGTAAATCCCCCGTGATTAAGGGTAGCAGGTCACTGGTGAGAGTGACTTGAGAGCGGGGATCATTGTCACTTCTATCCCCAAAGCCGTTCAGCGAGCGTGGAGGTGAATAAAGAACACAGAACAGCCTGTGCTTTTATTACAAAAGGAAATGCTGCTTTTTGTAGAGGGGAAAAGCATGTCAGATTACTATTATAAGTAATTGCTTAATGATCCCTACCTTTGCGTCATTGCTGAAGTACATCCCAGTCCCTTTTTGGGGTCTCTCCTCGCTGCACGTGTGTCACCAACGGGGCCAAGCCCGTGGCCAGCCCGGCTGTGGGAGCCCTGCAGGAGACAGGACGGGGGAGCTACGTGGGCACAGGAGCCTCCACATTCTTCCCCCTCGAAATCTCCCYACCTCCCACCTCTTTTATCAGCTGCTGACAAGACTTGCCATGTGTGTAGGCGGCTCCCGAGCTTACAAGATGATTCCCCGCTCCCCCCACMTCCCTTCCGTGCGAGGATTTCGGGGAGGGGGAGCTCAGCGTTCCCCCGGCTGCCGGCCTGTTCTGCAAGGCCTGTTGTGATGCTCTCAGAGAGCTCCATGTGGTAACTCTCTCCCAGGATTTCACATGACAGCCTCTTCCCCAGAAAGTCACAGCAGGGAGTGGAAGATTGCCGCGCGCGTGTGGGTGTTAGGAGGGAGCAGAGTGGGATGGGGAGATGGAGGGGAGAGGAGGTGTAACCACAGACTAAACCAGAACAAATCCTCTTGGAAGAGCCTTGCATTTCTGATCCCAAGGCTCCCATCTCCTGCCTCTTCCTCTTCATTTAAAAGAACGTCAACCCTTGTTAGGTCCAGCAGAGAAGAGAGGAGTCAAGCAGAATCATCTCCTTCCTTTCCTGAACACATCTCAGGGGACCAGGAGAGGCAAACAGAACACAAACTAACTGGATAGAGGCAGAGATGTGCACACTGGGGAGAGCCCTCCCCAGCCACGGGTGTCTTCCCTGGAGAGACACGAGCAGCAGTTAATGACATCTCCATCTGATAAAYGATCACAGTGCATGTCATTACGACCCAGTGCTTCCCCGGGGCTCTGGCAGAAAATGACCCCAATGAGCTTCAGTTCTTGCAATCACAGCTGCTCCCCACGAACGTTCAGCGTCCCTCGAAGGGCTCTTGGGGTTAAGCCTCGCCGAATGCCTCAGGCAAGCCAAGATTGACAGCCCTGGTCTGGAGGTGGGACCCCTAAAAGAGGAGTAGGGAAGCCCACGTGCCCCTGGCACAGCTCTCCAGGGCWGGGAGAGGGGTGGAGACCTCGCACTTTTGAGAGGTTTAAAACGACCTCTGTGCTTCTTGGATCCATCTGTCCCTCTCATCTTCTTCCTCCAGATGCTGTGAGTGCAGCACATCTCAGGTGGGTCCTGTGGTGGGTYCTCAGCAGAGAGACCCCCTGAAACTGCCATCTGCATTTTGGCATCCTGATGCACCTGGATCCCTTTTGACAGCTCTGGCTGTCTCACCTTAATAGGGCCAAAGGTCTCAGCCTGCCCGGCAAAACCAGAGCTGAGTCATTGCTGAGTGTCCCTATGTGAAAACAAGGAAAAATTCCTGGTGTAAARCTGCTCCTTCCTTCCCGCATTTCATCAGCAAGCAGCAACACGAGCTGGGTTTTCTCTGAACTCCATCTGCAGCCTGTCCCCCTTGAATAACCTCCCATCCCTGCCTGGGGAAAGTGGGAGAAACCCCGAAGAGACCCACGGATTTCTAGAGAAAAGAGTCAGTGCTGGGGAGTGGTTCACACCTCAGTGCCTGCATTCCAGAGGTTTAAGGCAGACTGGATCTTTKTGTGTCCTGAAATAGCTCCTTAAACACCCCCTGTGCCCTGCAGGCCGGGGAGGAGAGAAACAGGCAGGTATTTCCCACACCTGTGATATTTGGGTAACCCAGAAAAGGGGAAAGGTGGGCAAAAGGGAAGTGGTAGGAGCTGGAATTTCAATTTTATCGGCTGCAAACCCAAACCGACGTGCCTCCTTGCCAGTGTCCCACCGCAGCGATATTGGCGGGCAGGCACACCCCAGTTCCTCCATGCAGTCTGCGTTTCACAATCCCTTCCCAGCAGCCCAGCCTCTGCTTTCACTCTCTGAATTACCAAGGGGAATTTTCATTACATCACCAGAAGCTCTTCCTCCTCGATAGCGACAGACCGGCAGTCTGCTTTGCAGGGGGGTTTTGGGGTGTGGGTGATGAGGATATTTCTCTGGAAAGAGAAATACCTCCCAAAAGCAGGTCCAGCCCARCTCAGCCTCTCTCAGTGGCTCCATCCAGGCTGGGAACGGCACTGGGCAGCGTGGGGCGGCTCCAGCCGGTGTCTGAACAAAGCTTTCTCCCTGGAAGCCTTCCTGGGGGATAAGGCGCTTTCAGGCAGCTTTAAAAGTCGCCTGTGCCAAATCCAGAGGGGTCGGAAGTCAGCAATCTTGCAGCTTTCTGCCAGCGTAAGCAAAAGCAAATTTGCCTATTGGAGCTGGGATTTGCAGAATGATTCGCTGCGGCGTTTGAATCCCCCCCCACGCCCTCGCCTTCTGTATCTTTTTTTTGTTTGTTTGTTTTGGGTTTATCTTTTCAAATATCCTCCAGTTTAACGGTCAGGCTGGTGGCAGCTTCCCCGCAGCTCCGGGGAGGGGCTGATCTGATCTCTCTCCCAATCCGGTGACTTTTCAATCAGCCCCTTTCCTCCCTGGCAGTTTGCTTTCCTGCCCTTTCCTTCCAGTTCCTGGCTGTTTGTTTTGGTTTTTTGGGGGGGTTTTTTTGAATCAAAACAAACTACCGGGTTCAAACTGCTAGTCAGGAACACGCTGAGCAGGAGGCTTTGCTCCTGGCAAAGGCTGTGGAAATTTGCCATGGAGAAACACCTCAGCCACGGAGAACTTGTTTTTAAGTAGCTGGGATATCTGAACCACAGCAGGGTCCGGACAGTTGGAAATCTGTGTCTCAGAGGTCCATAAAAGCACTGAGTTCCCTCAAATATAKAACCACTGGCAAGAGCTCTGCACAGCTTGGGAGCAGGGAAGATAGCTCTGAAGTCACTCGGATTTACTCTGGCCTCCCCCAGCCTCRCTGGTATCGTGATTCCTCATATAAGGCAATGAAGAGTCATTTCTGCCCCATCAGCCCATCCTTTCCCAGGAGCTCCAGATGGTTTTGCTCTCTGTCTCTCTTGTGTCTGCACTACTGGTAATTCAGGCCTGTCTCACATTAGCTTTTGAGCTGAAACCTTCCCACAATTAGAGTCTGTGCTTCTGCGCTGCAGAGGACGTAGGGCTGAGCTGGCAGAGCGCTGTCTGGGAGATCCATCCCACACACGAGTCCTGTTCAGGTTTCTCTATTTCAGTCAAGAGTGTGATTTTGCTAGTGAAATCATCAAAGCAAGACAGTCTYTGCTACAGATGGGCAGCGACAGCCATTTGAAGATGCCTCATACCTGGTTTGTCTCAGACAGGAGTTGTTGATTTCAATATAATCTTGTTTTACACCAGTGTAACATCTCTCCCTTCTTCATCCAGCCCTCCTTTCCCGAGGAAAGGAGGTTATATTCCTTTCCCTTTTCCTCTGGGAGCTCCACACCACAAGTGTCAGGGAAATCTGCCCAAGGACCACCGCTCAGCAACTCACTGCTCAGGAAAAATGTGCTCCACAGACACCCTCGAAGCATCCCTGCTTCTCTTGGAGCAGAGCTGTTTGGCCCTTGCCAAATTAGCTTACTAATTAACAGGGTTTTTGATCCCAGGCAGGAATTTACCACTCTGAGGCCAAACCCAAGCGTGGTCCAAAACTTCCAGCTGGTCCAAAGCCCTGTGTGCTGTGGCAGGAATGTGAAGAGCYGACAAATGTCTGGGGAATGCAATCTCTGGGAGAGGACTTGGGTGTAGCAGACATCTTGGGATAAGCAGTAAGGGAGGGTTTATGGCAGGCACAGAATTAATGGAGAAGGAGCACAGGGAAAAGCAGGATTGCTGCAGGGCTTTTAGGAGAGGACAAAGCTTCATTTGTGCAGGTGATTTACTCCTTCTGTGCCTTCATTCATGCATCAGACAGGGAAGTGTCATCATTATCCCTGCTGTGCTGACAGATCTGGGGTCTTTGCCTACAGCAATCCAGCAGCACCAGCACCGAAATCCTGGTTCCTTGTTCCCATCCCAGCTCTTGGAAGGATCCCGGTAATGATAATCATGCAAACAGGCTCTGCTGAGAGAGATGATTTCAGGGATGGTGATAGCTGGGAGACAGTGATGGAGCCACACTTGTCACATGAATAACCACAGTCTGTCCAGTCAGAGCTGACAGTCTAAGGCAAGGCAGCTCCTTCTGTGCTTATTTAAGAGGCTCTTCGTAGACACAGCAGATCTTTCTGCTTCACCTCCCCTGCATAATAAGAAGCAATGTCTTTCCTGTTAGTTTATCTGCCTTTGGATGGGCTATGAGGCTGGCAGACCCCTCTGGGCACGGGGGAACCCTGGAAGGAAGTGGAGGCTTTTAACTTTCTGCATGAGTGCAGTGAGAATGTGAGTTGTAGTTTCAGTGCCTCTAAACCTGGCACTCAGGGAGGAGTTCCCAGCTGAGTAAATCTTTACATGATCTTCAGAAGCGTTATCAAGGAGGGACACACAGTGAGGGACAAGGTGGATGGATTTAGAAGGGGCTCCTGAGGTTATAGACACCCCTTTCTAACAAGAGATGTTAAAAAGCAAACTGCCCCAGGGTTCGGGGTTTTTTTCAAATAGAAACCTTTCTTTCTGCACAATCCAGCCAGAAGATTCCCCCCATTCCAGGCCTTGTGTGAGCCAGCCATGGCAGTGCTGAGTGAGGGATGTTGAGGAGAAGGTGTAAAGCTGAAGGGAGAATCATAGAATAAACTGAGTGGAAAGGGACCCATCAGGATCATCGAGTCCAGCTCCTGGCCTTATGCAGGATACCCCATGAATGCCACCATGTGCCATAGAGTGTTGTCCAAACATTGAGGGAATCAGGGTGCTGAGGGGAAAACAGGAGTGCTGAGGGGACCCGGGGACTGAGGGGAGCCGATGTTGAGAGGAACCAGGGCACTGAGGGGAAATGGGGAGCTGAAGGGAGACAGGGGTGTTTAGGGGACATGGGGGCACTGAGGGAAGCCAGAGGTGCTGACAGAACAGGGATGCTGAGGAGA
>QVAJ01000766.1:0-21952 GCA_003546035.1 Mixornis gularis | reverse complement strand
CTGAGGGGAGATGGAAGTGCTGAGGGGAGATGGAAGTGCTGAGGGGAGCAGTGGCACTGAGGGGAGATGGAGGCACTGAGGGGAGCAATGGCGCTGAGGACCGGGGGGCACTAAGGGGAGCCCAGAAGCACAGCAGAGGCTCAGCTCTACCTCGCTGAGATGCTTCAGAGACACTTACAGGCACCGCAGCCGCGGGACAGAGACAGAAACAGCAACAGGGACAGGGACAGCCACCGCGCGCTGCCCGGGGGCGCTGCCCACAACCGAAATGGCGACGGCGACGGCCGCGCCCGGTGCGGGGCGGGACGAGGCGGGGCCGTTCTCACCCGGCCCCGGCGCCGCTTTCGTTACAGCGCGGCCGAGGCAGCGCCCGGCGGGACGCGACGCCYGGAGCCCCCGGACCGATCCGCTGCCTCCACCTCGGACCCCGCCGCCGGTGACACCGCCGGGCCAACCTCACCGCCATGGGCTCCGAGCGGGACTCCGAGTCGCCTCGTTCTTCATCCATCCACTCGGCCGCCGCCAAGTGCCCCAAGCCCGGCCGCCGCCGCCGCCTCTCCTTCCAGAGCGTCTTCTCCGCCGCCGCCGCCTCCGCCGCGGGCGGCCGCCGCCGAGCCAAGGCCGAGCCGCCCCCCGCCGCCCCGCCGCCGCCCCCCGCCGCCCCGCCGGCCCCGCCGCCGCCGCCGCCGCCGCCGCCGCCGCCCCCCGAGGAGGCTCCGGTGGTCCCGGAGGGCGAGGAGGAGCTGGAATGTCCGCTGTGCCTGGTGCGGCAGCCGGCGGAGAACGCGCCGCGGCTGCTGTCGTGCCCACACCGGTCGTGCGGGGCCTGCCTGCGGCAGTACCTGCGCATCGAGATCACCGAGTCCCGCGTCAACATCTGCTGCCCCGAGTGCAGCGAGCGCCTCAACCCCGCCGACATCCGCCGCCTGCTCCGAGACTCCCCGCACCTCGTCGCCAAGTACGAGGAGTTCATGCTGCGCCGCTGCCTGGCCGCCGACCCCGACTGCCGCTGGTGTCCGGCCCCCGACTGCGGGTGAGTGCTGGGGGGGACAAGGGCTGGCGGTGGGATGCTGCCGCTCCATCCTGGGACAGCCCGGGCAACGGGGGAGCTGCTGGTCTCTCCATCCTGGGACACCTTGGGGAGGGGGAAACCCGCTGTCCTCTCCGTCYTGGGACAGCGTGACCACTGTCCCGTCCATCGTGGGACAGCTTGGCAGGGGAAAGCTGCTGTCTCCCTAGGGTGCTGCCCCATCTGTCTGTCCTGTCTTGGGGAAGGTAGATTCCCACCCTGGAGGGATGCTGCCTGTCCCCAACACGTGCTGGGATAGCTGGGTGAAGTGGAACCCACTGTGGGCTGCTGCAGGTCCCGTGGATGGCATCCCTCACTTGGGACAGGAGAACACAGTGAGGGGTGGCTCACCCTCAAGTGCTGCTGCTGATACACTTCTGGTCCTGCTGTGTCCCGTGAGGAGCCCTCGCTGCAGSGGTTCTTTGCTTATCTGCAGTCTGTTCAGGACAGCTGATAAGCSTTGGGTACCGAAATTCCATCTATCCCTATCATCTCTCTAGAGCACCAGGATTTGACCTTGGGGATTGTAGAAACACAGACAAATCGGGTAGGAGTGGTATGACTTGAAGGGGGTTTTAGCAGAGCCATCGTTTCCCTAATTTAACAGAAAGCTTTTTTTCTGCACAAATGGTRAGTGTGGACTTTCCCAGCTGTGTGTTTCGCTGCCAGTCCTGGGGACAGTGGGGACAACGCTGCAGCCTCCAGTAGTGGGGAAGAAGGAGCCGTAACCAGTCACTTTTTCCCAGTGAGGACGTGAAAACACGGCAGAGAGGAGTGATGTTGACTCACTGTCTGTTGCCCAAGTGAGGAAACGTCTCTGTCCAGAAGTCAGCCCAGCCAAGCCTGATGACTGTGTAGTTATGAACGTGTTGCTTTCATTTTCTCTTCCCTTTTCCTTTAAACGAACTCTGTTAGGTTTCTGTTTTGGGCGTGAGCCAAAGCTGCCTGGAAAAGGGCTTTGTCGGGGGAACTTGAGAGAAGTGCTGTGAAGTTGAGCTACAACTTAGCTTGGATGGCAATTCTGGGTAGAAAGAACATGAAAGGAAAGTCTGACCTAGTAGTCGGAATGGAAAAGAATGTGGGAGGATTGTGAAGATTTAATCAGAGCCTTGTAATAGGCATCCTATGCAAAACAGTGAGCCTGGCTCAGGTTACCCATTTCACGGCCTCTCGAGCATCCTGTATAAGGGCTTGTTCCTTCAGAGGGTGCAGTTAACAGCAAACAACACCTTTTGCTCCTTTCTGAAGCCAAATCAAGTGCAAGATCTCGACATTTCAGCAGCGCTGGGGATAAGATCAGGGAGATAGAGCAGGTTGTGCTGCCGCGGAGGGAATGCCTCTGCTGGTAACAGGCTAGAGAAAATCCGGTTCCTGCTCAGCGAATCTCAGCTCCTTGACTGTTGTGATGTTATCTGTGCCCAGGGTAAGGTGTACAAACAGCGACTTCACCCGGGCTGGCTGGTTGGAAGGAGCCAGCTCCAGCTCGGGGCCCGGAGGGCGTTGCCTCTGTGACAGCAACGCAGCCTGAGCCTGATCCCTTCCTCTGGGGCGGTTTGTGCAGGCTGGTGGCACACACGGCTCTTTCTCCGGGCTAAAGCCTCCTCCCTGGTTAGTCMGGGAGCAGGATGAGCCAGGTGACTGTGCTGGCATCCTCCTCCCAGCTGCCCATAAGAGCAAGAAGCGACCCCGAGGCTGTTGGAGATGTTGGAGACAGCTCTGGTGGACCAGCGCTGCTGGTGTGTCGCTAGCGCTGGAACAAAGGCTGTTGGAATCAGCCCTCCGGCAGGGAGAGGAATTAATCACCCTATTCATTCTTCCCGGCAGAGCTTGTGTGGCTGTGCTTATGTAAAATCAGAGTATGAATTATTTACAGCGGGCTTTCCCCGCTGTAGTAGTGCCGAGTACGGGGAGCTGGGGGCACGGCAGAGTGATGTTTGTCACTGGATGTCACCCACCACTGTCGCCCGAACTAAAACTCTCCAACAACGTTATTTCTGTGTCAGGGAATCAAGGATTACTTTATTCTGGACAGGATGTGCARCAGAAATAATTTCATCCACACGTGCCCGGCTTGTGCAGTGAAAATCCTTCCATCCTACCTGGTTCTTTACCAGACTTTTCACATATTTATATGTTAAAAAAACCCCAAAGAAATTCACGTTCATTGGTCTTAAATTGCACGATGATTCGATCTCCTATTGATCCCTTTGATGCTAATTTGGCCCTCATTCTTTGGTTCTCTTATTGATCTTTTCCCAGACCAGGTGTCTCCAGCCTCACCAGGGTGTGATGTTTGTTGATGTCCGTTTATCTCCTCTGTTTCTTCTGGCTCCTCTCAATCTGTTGATATTCAGCTCATGAGGCCTCACCCGGGCTTTTGAAGAGAAACTTCAATTCCCCTCCCCCTGGGCAAAGGCAAACAAAACCCCTGAGTGAAATTACAACAAAAATTCTAAAAAGTTGTATAATTTCCAACACCGCCAAGGTGGGCAGGGCTGGGTTATAGCCCTGGGTGTCACCCCCAGCGAGGTGGTGGCATCAAGGGGCTGCAGGGCTGTGACAGGACCCTAAAAACATCCTGTGCCTTCCTCACACCCTGCAATGTTTCCTAAATGAAAGAGCCTGGCTGTGCTGCCCGGGAGGAGGAGGAGGAGGAAGAGGACAACACAACACCGTGTTGCCATGGAAACCCTGGTCAATTGATGCGCCATCAATCGCAAAACAAATCATTTTCTGTGTTTGCAGCTCCGGGTTTTTCCCCCCTCCCCTCATTACAATCAGGTGGTATGGCTGTCTAGTGTTTGTCACACTGCAGCCTTCCCAAAAGCTTGGGAGAAAAACAGAAGCTTTAAAGAAAACGGAGCTGTGTGGGTTGAGATCCGTGAATGGGCAGGAGGAGGGACGGAGGAGACTCGTGGCTATCCAAGGAGGGGACTGGAAGTGGAGCTGTGCCATTCCTGGGGTCTCAGGAAGACACTCATGTTGTTTTGTGGGGGAGAGTCAGGGAGGAGAACTCAAGTTTTCCTTCTTATCTGCTGGGACTGAGCCTGAAAATGGTCATATAAGCCAGCAATGTGTCAGGAGTCAGTGGAAGAGGAGAACCACTGCCCATCCAGGTCCTGCCATGACTATTCCTCAGCATTTCACTTCAAAATCCACTTTCTAATTGACCTTGACGTGGAGATGTGTTATTTCTTTCCCCACTAGACAAGTCCTGGAGCTTCTTTCCCCACAGCTGTGGGCTTGTGCATGATATTTCAGCTCCAGCAATAAAATATAAATGCTGATGATTTTAATTTCTTGAGTGTTCAAAAAAACCCAACGTTTTGAGCGAGGAGTTAATTTAGAGTGTGGGGTTGCTTAATATATTACACTGAGCTCTCCTAGGCTGTCATGGTTTGAAATAGCAGTGTCACAACACAGCTGGGCAGATGAAGCTTTTCTTTGCTGTTCTGCCAAGGGCAGGCCAGAGGGTAGTGGCAGGGCGAGGATATTTAGTGGGATATTCCTTAGACAAGGTACACAGGAATCAAATTCATCCCTCCCAACCCCTTGGGCCRTCTGCATCAGAGAATTATCATATAGGAACAGGGTGGTTTGGGTTGGAAGGGACCTTAAAATTCATCCAGTCATGGGCTGGGACACTTCCAGGGATGGGGTTTTCCTGTCTGTCCTCCTGCTGGGCTCAGGTGCAGGTGTGTGGATGCTCAGGTAGAGCTGCAGTCGTGCCTGCCAGCCCTCAGATGCTGTTTCTTTGGCGATGCTGTCGTAGCCTGGCAGGATGAAGTTGCTCAAACTCCCACGGGATATGAATCATTGTGGTATGACACATTCAGTGGTTCTCACGCCGCTGCCTAGGAGAAGAAGAAGAGGCAAATACAACTCCAGCCACATGAGCTCTAAATATGAAACCTTAAATAGGAGTTMTTCTCCTCTGACCACTAACAGAAATACTGGGGATCAGCAAAAAAACCACCCTTTTGCCGTATGGGTGCTGCAGGAGTGGGAAGGCACTTCTGGAATTGCTCATGGCAGCCCCTGCCAATGGAAACAGCCTCATCCTCAGTGGCTGTCAGTCACATTTCTGCAGCACTGCTTGGTGATGCTGCTTAGGCTTCTGTGTACACAGGACAYTTCCTTCTGGGCGTGTCACACTGCTGTCACAGTCAGCTGGTGGAGCTTGGCCTCTCTCTCTTGCACAGTTGATCATTTTGCTCCAATTTTGGCTTGTTCCAAAGGCAGGGCATTGTTCTTCACCACTCTTTGGAAAAGGAAGCTCCGTGGGGATCATCAGGAGCTCGCTTGTTGACTTAGCTACGTATGGAACTGTTATCCCACTTCTTTAGGATCATTCAGTTGATAAAACTGCCCAGGACAAGCTCAGCTTTCCTAGACTTCCCTGAACCATACAGCATCCACCCATAGATCTGTCCTAAGGAAATGAGGGATGTGTGTGTGCCTGGAAAGAGCAGCCAGAGCCCGTCCTGGGAGGAAACAGCAAGGAGTCAGCTGGGCACGCTGGGCCAGACAAATCTGGCCTGCCTGAATTGCCAGTGAGAACTGCCAGCAGTTACTGAGGAGAAAACAACTCAGCATCTCAAGCTGCCTGCATGAAAGGTCCCTGCCCTGATTAACCCAATTAGCACTGCTTAATTTCAGGCCCTGCAGAGCGCAGGAATGTGTCTGGTGTGGAAGCTGCTGTCCCAGTCCCAGCAATGAGACGGGGGAGGTGGCCTGGCAGCTCTGGGTGTCCTGCCCTGCTCCAGCCTGGTAACTTTGTGTTTTAATTCTCCCCGCAGGTACGCCGTGATCGCCTACGGCTGTGCCAGCTGCCCCAAGCTGACCTGCGAGAGGGAGGGCTGCCAGACAGAGTTCTGCTACCACTGCAAGCAGATATGGCACCCCAACCAAACGTGCGACATGGCCCGGCAGCAGCGGGCACAGACCCTGCGGGTACGGACCAAGCACACCTCGGGCCTCAGCTACGGACAGGAGTCTGGGCCAGGTATGGATTCACCCATTTCTTATTAAATATCCCAAATTGGATAGACCCACTAGGCTCCTTGCCCTCCCTCCGAGAGTCACGCTCTGATTTTTTAATCGCTTGGCTGTTTGTGTGTGTGTGCGCTGAGAAAGAGGTACCTCTGTTCAAACCTCCTCCCCTCAAAGCCTGAGTGTGTGTCTCCAGCAGCTGTGAAACTCAAGAGTCATTTCCCCCTCCTCCTGTGTGTTAGGGCACRTCTGATCTCTTCCAGCAGCACCAAACAGATCAGTAGGTGATGATGTGCTTTGGCTCCTTTTGTGTCATGGCAACTCCCCTCATCCGCCCCAGCCCTGCTTGTGGCTCTTTTGATCTTGGACGTTCTTGCCTTTTTGCTGATCTAAACCCTGAACAACGGTAAAAAAGCAGTCGCTTCTTTACTGTTGCAGCTTCAAAGTTGCCTGGTGTGGTCGTGAAGAGCAGCATTCATGGCCAGCTGAGTGTGGGGAGCTCTGCTCTTGTGCACCGTTAGGTCTTGGTAATGGCAGGTACCAAAAAAAATGCCAACCCACAGAACTCCTCTGCTGCCTGGCAGGAGCTGCTGTGTCTGCCGAGTTTGTGTTCCTTAAAAATAACTGTATTGACTCTGGAAGTGGGCAGTGAGGCCATTTTTTAAAGCCCTGCCCTACCCCCAAACAAAATACCCTGTTTTTCCTTCTCTGTGAGGAGTTTAAATATTAATTCGCTCAGCGTGGAGCTGCCGTGGGTGGTTCTGAGGTGGCTTAGTGGTGTGATGAGGTCCAGCATGCCCCAGTTTAGAGAACCTTAAGAATGGGCAGCATAGATACTGCCCCAACCAGCAGAAAAACCCAGTGTTACGAGTTTTTCTATCCTGTTAAAAAGATCCCTGCCAGGAAGGGCACTTAGCCACGGGAAGGGAGGTTTTTGAGACAGTGGTTTCTCCCCACCCTGCAGTGCTGGATCCAGCCTGGTGATTAATAAGGTGTGAGCCGGGCTCACAGCTGGATTTCATCTTGCTGAGCTTTGCAGGGGCCAGCAGAGCCCCGAACCACTGCACAGCCATTGCATAACCACCATCAGATGACGCCTGATTKAAGGAAGGGATGAAAACCCCTTATCCTGCTCTGCCAGCAGCAGGCTGGGGCCTGGGCAGCCTCTGCAGCTGTGTGTGTGGCTGCAGCCCCATGTCCCCTAAAGRCCAGGTTTGGGGGTTCTCCAGTGCCTGTTCTCCCAGTTGTTGTGTTGTTCCTGGCCCGTGAATCACCTCCGTGGAGCAACTCGGTAATGGCTCGTTGTGCTGGGCAGGTATGACTTGTTCCCTGTGTTTAAGCATGAATTCTGGTACATCCCATTCAAGATTAGAGCAAGCTTTTTAAAAGTGGCTGTTGTTCCCAGTCCTTGCTGTTGGTGGGGTCTGTCTCATCCAAATTATCTTCTCTGAGATAAACTAAACTCAACCCCCGTGAGCAGCGAAGGTGTTCTGCTGCACAGAAAACAAGGATTTCAATCCTTAACGAGACCCCCCCTGGCTGATTCTCCACTCTCCCAGCAGAGATCCCATCTGAATCCCTTGTTTCCTCCCCTCAGCTGATGACATCAAGCCGTGCCCACGCTGCAGTGCTTACATCATCAAGATGAACGACGGCAGCTGCAACCACATGACGTGTGCCGTGTGCGGCTGCGAGTTCTGCTGGCTCTGCATGAAGGAGATCTCGGATCTGCATTACCTCAGGTGGGCAGGGCAGCAGCACGTGCCTCTCTCAGGCTGCCTGGAGGAGTTCTCTGCCCCTGCTGGACTTTCACCCTCTTTCTTCAGCGATCAGCCGGTGGGATTTTATTGTTTCCGAGTTCTGATGAGCTCTGTTCCCACTTTACAGCGTTCAGATACTCTTCCCACACCAAACAAAGCTCCTGATACAGTTTCTTTTGAGAGCTCTTGGTGTACTGAGTGTTAAACATAGACCCTGTAGTGTGATATTCACCTTTTGGGGTAAAAAAAAAAGAAAACTTATTTGTGTTGTCTACCTGCTTCCTAAGTTCTGGGTTTTGTTCATAAGCAAGTTGAACATGGGGTTCTCAGGAGCTTATAGGAATTGCTGGAGTGCTAATGTCAGTTTTTTTCCCTTCCATGAAGCCCCTCTGGCTGTACATTCTGGGGCAAAAAGCCATGGAGTCGTAAAAAGAAGATTCTCTGGCAGCTGGGCACRTTGATTGGAGCTCCAGTGGGCATTTCCCTCATCGCTGGCATTGCCATTCCTGCCATGGTCATTGGCATCCCTGTGTATGTTGGGAGGAAGGTGAGTGTGGGGGGMTGAAGGCTTTGGGGTGTTCTCTGTGCTGACCAGAAATTTAGAGCTGATAGGAAGGGTGGATCTTGTCACAGAACCCAAATTCAGTTTTCTCTTCTAAAGCTYCTCTTATCTCCTGGGCTTTGTGTGGGAAGGTGGTGGCTGATAGCCCTGGGAGCCCTTCAGGCTCAAGTCCTCCCAAATGCATTTTGCATTTCTCTTGTGCCTCTGCCTTGACCCAGGAGCACCCAGGGGTTCCCTTTTGAGCCCATCAGCCCTGTACTTGTGGTTGCTTCCTTTTCTTCCACACAGACCTTCCTGCTAGGTCTGCTCTCTGAGGAGGTTCAAAATGAGGTTCCTCAAGGGTTCATGCAGCTGGCAAGGCTGTAAAATCACTTCTTCATGTCCTCTGGGTGTCTGCTGTTCTCACCTGGTGCTTTTTCTTCCATCAGATCCACAGCAGGTACGAGGGCAAGAAAACCTCCAAGCACAAGAGGAACTTGGCCATTACTGGTGGGGTCACCTTGTCTGTCATTGCCTCCCCAGTCATTGCTGCTGTCAGTGTTGGTAAGTGGGCTCARCCCTGTCCCTTCTGCTGGCCCAGTAGCCACTGAGACAAGTGGGTTAGCCCAGCCCTGTGCCATGGGGGTGGCCACAGGACAATCTGCAGAGTGCAGCAGCGTGTGGGTTTGGGCACAATGTTCTGTCTCACATCCTGATGTGCTCGAGCTGGCCCAGAGCCAGCACAGGGCTTGTCTGGAGCACCAGTTGGCTGTGCCACAGCCCAYCCTGGAGTCCCTTGTCACACAGAGCTGTCTCCTGTCATGGTTTGGTGGCTGATGTCTYAGTGGTTCAATGCTCTTGGGGCTCCCCCACTCAGCACAAAGKGCTCCTCCACTGTCTGTCTGCAAAACTGTGAACTGGGACTTTTAAAAGCAACAAAAACACGACTGGGAGAGTCTCTAAAAAATCTTTTCTGTCTGCTCAACACATCTTTAAGCTCCTCTTAACCCATCTCATCCTCCTCTCCAGGAATTGGGGTCCCCATCATGCTGGCCTACGTCTATGGGGTCGTGCCCATCTCGCTGTGCCGGGGTGGTGGCTGTGGGGTCAGCACAGCCAATGGAAAGGGGGTGAAAATCGAGTTTGATGAAGATGATGGACCTATCACAGGTAATAATTGGTGATGGGAAGGGGGTGAAGCAAAATGCTCTTGTTGTTGCCTCTTGTAATGAAATGGTTTGAGGTCCTGACGTCYCCCAAATCTGAGATGAGACATCGCAGCCGAGCGCTCCCACTGCCCATTCCAACCCCTGTGCTCTCCTTCCCCCGCAGTGGCCGATGCCTGGAGAGCCCTGAAGAACCCCAGCATTGGAGAGAGCAGCATTGAGGGGCTGACCAGTGTCCTGAGCACCAGTGGCAGCCCCACAGACGGGCTCAGTGTCATCCAGGGCAACTACAGCGAGACCGCCAGCTTCGCCGCCCTGTCCGGGGGCACCCTGAGCGGGGGGGTCCTCTCGGGGAGCAAGGGCAAGTACAGCAGGTAACTGCACTGTGGGAAAGGCAGAGAAGTGCCCAAGGCCTCTGTGGGTTGAGTGGGTTTATTTTGGGGAGCTTTCCCAGGAGTGTGAGTGAAGCTGATTTGATCTAGGGGTTGTGTCGTGGTTATTTTTGTGCCTTGGTGTGTTGGAGGATAAGCAGGTCTAGGAGATCACCCAAAGATGATCTGGAACCCAGAGGCACCCAGGGTGGGGAGGCACTGGCACAGATTGCCCAGAGAGGTTGTGGGGTCCCCATCTTTGGAAATCAGGTTGGATGAGGCTCTGAGCAGCCTTGTCCAGGGGAAGGTGTCCCTGCCTATGGCAGGGGGTTGGAACTGGATGATCTTTAAGGTCCTTTCCAACCCAAACCATTCCATGATTCTGCTTCTGGAGTCAGTGCCAGTCTAGTTCTTGCAAGGAGGACAGATCCCTTCCTGAGCTCCTTGAGACCACAGAGCTGATGCTTCAGCTTAATTGGGAACAGCACAGAGCTCCTGCCTGCCCTGCTTAAAGCTATTCCAGCCCTGTTATCCCAGCCTGGAGGGCTTTGGTGCTTCCTGTTCTGCAAGCAGGATCACGGCTCYCCAAGTCAGGAGGTTACACCACAGTTTTCCTCCCAACTTGCCTGTGAGTCAGTTTGCTGGGTAATTAGAGCCACGTGTTGATGTGGCAGCCAGGATGTAATCAGGGCTCTGTGCGAGATCCATGGAAATCAGCTCTTCGCAGGAACCGTGTGAGTCATGGATGTAAACACGGCTTTACCTCCGTCACGGAAAACAGAATGGATTTGCCTAAATGGAGCCAAAAATGAGAGTAAACGAGAGCAACCACTGGGGTTAAACTCCTGCCACGCTGAGCCGTGCCAGCTCACAGGGATTCTTGCTTTTCTGTGAGGAGTGGGGATGGCTTGATGCTCTTTGGGGGCATCTAAAGCATTTCTTGAGGAATCCTCTTCTTTCCTACAGGCTGGAAGTGCAGGCAGATGTCCAGAAGGAGATTTTCCCCAAAGACTCGGTCAGTTTGGGGGCGATCAGTGACAAYGCCAGCACCCGAGCCATGGCTGGTTCCATCATCAGCTCCTACAACCCCCAGGACAGGTAGGAGGACGTGGAATGCTGAGAGGAGCGTTGGTGGAGGGCGGCCTGGAAAAACACAYGCTCTGTGAGCGCTGCCGTGGGTGGTGGGATGGCTGTGCTGGCACCAGGGATCCGTCCTTTTCCTTCTCCTAGCACGGGAGGAGGGCTGGGGGGGACAATTTGGGAGCAGCCTCCATGTGTGGTGTGGAGGCTGGGGAGGGGATCTGCAGCCCAGCACCTTCAGGGGTTGTTTTGGCAATTTGAGATGGCTCTGGAGCATTCCCAGCTCAGCCCCTGGCTCAGATCTTGGCTCTGTTAGAAGGATTCAAGGAGAGCAGCGAGTCGTGGGGTGACGAGCAGCATCTTGCTGGTGTTTGGGAGGTGTGATCCTCCCAGTACAGCCCAGTTGTACCCAGTAACTGCTCCCAGTGACGTGAGGCTGGTTGTTCCTGCAGGGAGTGCAATAACATGGAGATCCAGGTGGACATTGAAGCCAAACCCAGTCACTACCAGCTGACCAGCAGCAGCAGCACGGAGGACTCCCTGCATGTCCACACCCAAATGGCAGAGAACGAGGAAGAAGAGGAGGACGAGGAGGACGAGGAGGAGGAAGAGGAAGACAAGCAGGAGCAGACGTGCAAACACCAAAGCTGTGAGCAGAAGGACTGCATTGGCAGCCAGACGTGGGACATCACCCTGGCCCAGCCCGAGAGCATCCGCAGCGACCTGGAGAGCTCGGACAGCCAGTCGGACGACGTGCCGGACATTACCTCGGACGAGTGCGAGTCCCCCCACTGTCAGACTGCAGCAGGCTGCCCACAGACCCCCAGGGCAAGAGGTGCCCAGAGCCCAAGTGCCCACCTGAGCCACTGTGCCCAAGCCGAGGGCTGCCGGCTGGATGAGATGGTCCAGCTGGAATGCATCGAAGCCAGAGTGTGACCCGAGCACACTTTTCCTGTCACCTGCAGCTTCTGGGCCAGGGTTGTGTCCCTGTTGGCTTCTGTCTGCCATCCTCCAGCTGGCTCCCCCAGCCTCGCCTCGGGGAGTTGTTGTTTCTTACGTGACAGAGAAAAAAAATACCCAGAAAAAAGGAAAAAAAGAAAAAAAAAAAAGATTTCCCCCCCCCCCCACCGCCCTCTTTTTGTTTTAATTTATTGGTTCAGACTCTGTGAGGTGTGTAAGAGTGTAAATATGTATGTGTGTCTGTTTGTCTGCAACCATCCTAAGGGACTCTTGGAATAAAGACTCTGGTTGTCATTCGACCTGAATCCAGCTCGTCCTTTCCAAAGCTGCAGGGAAATCTTCCAGCTGCCTTTGCCCACCTGAATGCTGTTCCCAAAGGCTTGGGAAGAGGAGAGGTCTCTCTCCTCCCTCTCCCTGTGCAGCAGGGCTGGGGACAGGTGAAAGGAGGGGAAGAATAGGACAAAAAGGCAATTTTCCAACACTCTGGGGTGTGTGGGAGCTGAGGATGATGATGGGAGCAGTGGCTCAGGTGGGACGTTGGGGACAGTGCCTTTGCCCAGAGCAGTCCCAGAAACCAGAATTGTCCTTGTAATTAAATTGTTGGACCCCACAGCCACCCCAGCAAGCCCCTGTCCCCATCCCAGTCCCTGGATCTTCCCTGAGGGCAATGGCCACCAAACCAGCYCCTCTGAGTCGTGTTTTGGCCAAGTCACCACCTGCCCTGACCCCTCTGCTTTGTCCTCTCCCTGCAGGTCAGTCCCGGGCCCTGGCAGTGCTGCTCAGTGCCCTGTGGTGTCCTGCAGTGTCCCACCCCACGGGCTGCCCCTTCCCCTCATCTGGGGCCTGGGACCTGCCCTGGCTGGAGCCCAGCCTGCTGCCATGGCTTTGGGGGGGTGGGGATGGATGGGGAGGGGGATGAGGAAGCGTGGAACGGTGTCTGGGCATGGCCTGGCACGGCACAGCATGTCACAGTGTCTGGGCATGGCCTGGCACGGCACAGCATGTCACGGTGTCTGGGCATGGCCTGGCACGGCACAGCATGTCACGGTGTCTGGGCATGGCCTGGCACGGCACAGCATGTCACGGCACGGCTCTGGCTCCGCAGCAAGGGGTGGGACACGCAGCAGAAGGTGGAGTTATCCCTTTGTCCCGGGGAGCTGGTCTGACGGGAATTGGAGCAGCAGGCGGGTGGCCGCGGGTGGCTCCGGCGTCCTGGTCCCGCCCCGTGCCAGCCCCGCTCCCACCCAGCCCCCGATGGATCCGAGTGCCCGGGGGCTGAGGGCAGGGCRGGCCCCCGCGGCACCCAGGGGCTCTGCTGGCCTGATCCCGGCCAGGTGAAGATGTGCCAAGTGGGTGAGTCCGGCTCTGGTGTGGGGGGATCACAACAGGAGGGCTCCATCTCTGCYCTCCCGCAGGGGAAACTGAGGCAGGGAGGGAGGGAGAAGAGCTGAGGGACTCGGATGGGGTCAGAGAAGSAGCTGGGCTGAGCACTGGGTGGTGATGGGTGTGTGAGGGTGGGTTCCATAGGGGGAACAGCCCCACAGTCACTCCTTCAAGTGCTGGGTGCCAGAGCCCGGCCCTGGRGCTGCCATTTGGGGACAACTGCTCTGCCAGAGCTTCCTCGTCACTCCGAGGAGCCCCAGCTCTTCCCGGCCCCACAGAGAGCCTGTTCCCATGGCCTCTGGCCCCACACCTTTGCTCCAGTCCCAGCAGAGCTGGCTGCACCGGTGGTTTGCATACCTGGGCTACCGGTGGCTTCCACATCACCTCCTGCCTCATCCCCCTGCCAGCACTGGGCACGTCCTCTGGGGCTGTCCCCAAATTCCYGTGCCAGGCAGGGACAGCTCAGTGCCGGCCACCCCACACCCTCCTCTCCCCTCGTCTCAGGCCACCTCGATCCCGGCRGCCACCGAAAGGTGCTGATGACAACGGGGCTCATCCTCCTCATCCTCGGGCACCTCAACTTCATCACCGGGGCCCTGGTCCACGGCACCGTCCTGCGCTTCGTGCTCAGCGCCCGCGATGCCACCTCCCTGCACTACGGTGTCACCAACAGCGCCTCTGTCGTTGCCGCACTGCTGGTACCGCTGGGAGAGGGGCTGGGGACACGGGAGGGGACGTGGGGAGGGGTTGGGATGCGGGAGGGATGGGGATGCAGGGTGGGAAGGGGATGGGATGCAGAATGGACACTGCTCTGTCTCCACTTCCCCGCTCCAAACAAGCATTTCTAGCACAAACCCAGGGAATTAAACACTCAGGGGCTTSTTGCTGGGTGAGGCTGTGGGAGATGAAGCGCTGCCCCCTGGATGAGCTTCCAGGGACAATGCCAGCAGGGAAAGGACACCGGTGTCCCCTGGGGCAGCTGCTGCTCCTCGCTGACCTCCCTGTGCCTCCCCACAGACCATCTCCTGCGGAGTCTCTGCCCTGCTGCTGTCCCGTTACCTCGGCCCTGCTGCCTTCGTAAGCACCCCCAGCTCCTCTCCCAGCACCCCGGGGGCTGCAGCCTTCCCAGGGACCCCCACAACCCCTGTCTTGGGGCTCATCCTGGGGAGGGGACATCCCTGAGTCCCCGTGCTGCCTCTTCTCTCCCTCCYGCAGAAATGGGCGCTGCTGTCCCTGAGTGCCTGCAGCAGCCTGTGCTGCCTGTGCTGCCTGCTGGGGCTGCTCGTGGCCATCGGGCTGACCCTGGGCAACCAGGGCCGGGTGTTGCTGGCCCCCTGCTCCATGGCCAGCGTCGCCCTGGCCCCGGTCTCCCGCGAGTGCCCCTTTGATCCCACCCGCGTCTACGTGAGTCCCCCGTGGGTTGGGGATGGGGATGTGCCGGGGGTGGGGAGGATGTGCAAGGAGCTGATGTTCCCTCTGTCTCCCAGAGCTCCACGCTGTCCCTCTGGGCCATCTCCCTCCTGCTCGAGGCCGTGGAGATTTTTTTCAGCATCCGCTGCCTCCTGCTCGYCCTGGAGCTCCTCCGCCTCGGCCGCTGCTGCCGTGGGATGCTCCGGATGAAGGTGATTTCTGATTCCTGGCCTCGCCTCCAGCTCCTCCCCTGCAGGGCTGGGACAGACCTGCCTGGGCTCAGGGGTGACTTGTGCATCCAAAGCTTCCACCCCATCCTCATCATCCTCTCTGGCTTGCAGGTCTCTTTGCAGGCAGCTCCTGTGGAGAGCCCCGGGCCCGGGCAGTGCCTGGGCTTGCTGAGACTGGACAGTGTGGAAATTGCCCGGCTCTGAGGGATAAATGACCCTGTGGATGTGTCCTGGCTGTTCCCATTCCAGCACCAGCACAGCCCCACCACAGGACSCAGCTGCCTCCCAGGATGTATGGACACATCCCCTGGAACACGAGCCCATCCCAYGGCCTTGGCTTGCCTGGGGCTGCAGCGAGGGAGGAAACTGGGCTGGATCCAGACCCTGCAGGGAGGAGCTTTCCCCAGGGCTTCCGTGTCCCCTTTCCCAGCACGGACTGCACTGACACAAACTTTATTCTGCAGGTATTAAAGACCAGAAGCACGGCCCCCCCCACGGCCCCACCCCCTGCACTGGCCGTGGGGAGGGGGCTGACCCAGCCCTGCCCCTGGGGGTGTCCTCATGCAGGGCTGGGTGCTGGGGACCCCCGAGCCACCGGGGYTTTGTCCCCTGTGTCCCCACTCCTGCCAGAGATGCAGCAGTGGCTTGGCCAGCAGGCTGGGCTGTCCCCCTGCTCCAAGCCCCGGTGCTGGGAGGGACTGTCCTCACTTCGGGCAGACCCTGCTCCATCCTCCCACCAGTAAAACCAGTGCAGGAGCCCCCCCGGGGATGAGTCCCCTCACCCCAATATGAGCCGAGCTCCAGCTCTCATCCCACGAGGGGCTGTGAGGGCACAGTGGGGACCGCAGGGGCCGGGCAAGGGACAGTGACCATCTGCAGGGTGGGGGGTGGCAGGGGGGGTGGCTCTGGGGGTCCGTGGGGCTCAGAACTGCATGGCCCCGCTGGGGTCACACTGCAGCAGGCGCACGATGGACGGGTCGCTCTTGGCCCCTCGGATGAACTCCTCCAGCGAGAGCTTCCCTGTGGGGAAGGGGACACGGCTCAGCCACCCCCCAGCACCAGAGACCCCCCCAGCACAGCCCGTGGACATCCYCCCACCCTGGAGGAGCACCCTAGGGTGCCCCTGAGCCCCTCCAGGCCAGCGGACATGAGCTGTTTAATCAGCGTGCGTGCGGCTCCTTCTGAGAGCCCTGGATTTAGCCATGAGACCTTTCCCTAATCCCCGGCAGCTCCTCTCATTTACCGTCGTTATTAGTATCCATCTGTCGGAAGATTTTGTCCGTCCTTTTCTCCGGGGTGGATTCGTCTTCAGGCATGTTCATCACAGACGAGACCATTTTGTAGATGGCCTGGGACAAGGAGAGGGGGTGATGGTGGGTGTGAGGTGGGCTCCTGGCATTGCCCACCTGGGACAGGGACAGAGCTCTGGGCTTTGCTTCCCTGGGAGTGGGGCTGGCATTTAACACCCTTCCCATGGGATCAGGCTGTGGGGGGTTCAGCTCCCAGCACAGCCAGGGCTGGAGCTGCTCCTGCAGGGAGGATTTGGCCACTGGGATGCCACTGCAGCGGCCATGAGAACAACTAGGTTGGGATTTGAGCACGGAGAACATCTCCTGCCCATTTACCAACACCACCAGGCGTGCTGGGTGACAACTGCCCGCCCTGGAAGTGCGGGAAGAGTCCCAGGATGAGGTGACAAAGGCAGGGAAGGACTCGGGATGCTCCAGCATAAAACCATCCCTTCAGCCACAGCTACAGGCAGCAACAGCTTCATCCCTGATACTGCAAAACCCAGTCCCGGGGGTCCCGCAGGGTGAAATCCCCAACCCACCCGCCCCCGGGGGAGGTGACAGTCCCCGCGGTGACACCCGGGAGCGCTCAGCAGGAGCCGCGGCGGGGCGGGGCGGGGCCGCCCGGTACCTGCACGATCTCCAGCATCTCCTCCCGGCTGATGTAGCCRTTGCCGTCCAGGTCGTACATGCTGAAGGCCCACATGAGCTTCTGCTCCAGCTTCCCGCGGGAGGTGACGCTCAGGGCGATGATGAACTCCCTGAAGTCGATGGTGCCGTCGCCGTTGGTGTCGAAGGTGCGGAAAACGTGCTCGGCGAACTTCGAGGCATCGCCGTAAGGGAAGAAGTTGGCGTAGATCTTCTTGAACTCCTCCACGTCCAGCATGCCCGAGGGACAGTCCTTCAGGAAACCCTTGTACCAACCCTGCAGCTCCAGGTCGGAGAACTCCGTGTTTTCCCGCAGGTCCTGGAGCATCTCCGGGCGGAGTTTGCTGTTCTGCTTCCCCATTCCGCTGGGACTGGCCCCGAGGGGAAGGAGCGCTGCAGGGGCGGGGGCCTGGCCGGGCTCGGGGGGTCCCTCTGGGCTACAGGAGGAGAAAGGGACGGGGCAGAGCTCCCTGGCAGCCCCCGGACACCCGGCCGGACGCCGATGCTGCTCCCTCCATCCCCGCTGGCCGCTCTGAGCCGTCGGGGCCAGCCCCGGGGACCACCCAGCGCCAGGCAGCGCCAGCCCCCTCCTGTTTGCGTAATAAGCCCTTATAGCTCATTTGCATAATTTATAGGTGATATATAGGTGGGATCAGCAGGGCAGAGAGGCCCGGAGGAGGGGACSGGGATGGATCCGGCCCCGGCAGAGCCGTGCCTGCGGTTCTGGGTCCAGCCCAGCGTTGGGGCTGGCCGGATCTGGGTCAGATCCCTCGGAGGAGGGTTATTTTCAGCTCCTCCGTTGTCTCCGTGAATATTTGATGCCTCCGGCGGGTCCTGGAGCCCCAGGAAGGGCTGGGGGTGGCTCGGGGCTCTGTCCCTGCCCCAGGGTGTCCCCAGCCCCGGGGGGACCCAGTGGAGCCCAGCCCTGCAGGATCAGCCCCGAGGAGCTCAGAGGGGAGAGGGCGTCCAACACCCGGGCACACACCCCAGGTCCCCACCCTGGGGACTCGTGGTGACCTTGACCCACTGCCACCATCCTACGGTGCCCCCCAGGCTGTGTTGTGACCCCTCCGTGGGAGAGGAAAGGCTCAGGGGGTGCAGTGGGGGCTTTCAGGGCTTATCCAGAGTAGGGAGAGGCTGCAGCACCCCCAAACTCCCCAAAGATCCCTTTGGATCTGAGGGCAAATGGGACTCCCCAAGAGGAGCAGCCAGGTAGGGCTGGACCCCCCAGTTCCAGGGGGACGGGACCCCACAAAATCTCTCCATGACCCCCCACCACGGCTCCAGCCCCGCTCCAGCTGCCTGAGGAAGGATCTGTGTGTCCCCCACCCCACTCAGGGGTCCCCAGTTTTGTCCCCTCRCCACCCCCACTGCCCGGGGCTGAGGAAGGAACCCGTGGGGGGYTCAGCACCCCGAGAGGGCTCTGCAAGGACCCCCCCAAACGGACACCTCGGGAAGGCTGGTTGGGCACCCCAGGGAATCCTCCGGGGGGTTGGGGGGGGCTACAGGGGATTCCCCCCAAACCGGACACCCCCGGATTGCCGGGGACACACCCAGGGGAAGCCCCTCCCGTGGAGAGCCTTTACTGGGCACCCCCAAAAGCAGCGTGGGGGACACGGAACACCCCCGAAAGATGCGGCGGGGCGGGGGCGGCTCTGCAGCCGCCGCCGGGGACGGACGTGCCCGGGGCCGGGTCCGTGCCGGTGCCCCGGGGCTCTCCGCTTCCTCAGTGCCCCCCCGCTCGCGTGTGCGTGTCCCCCCGGGTCCCTTGTCCCCTCCACCTCCTCCTACCTGCCCGGAGACGGCCGCTGTCGCCGCTGCCACCGCAGCCCGGGAGCTCCCGCCGCAGCGCCGGGCGGCGGGGGGGCGGCACCGGCACCGGGGACAGCACCGGGAGCGTCCCCCGGGACCCCCCACCCGCCCCGGGACACCGCGCACCCCCCGGGGCATTGTCCCAGGGAGGAGGAGCTCGGGGTGCAGCCCCCGGTACCCCCCGAGAAGGGGCTGGGGAGAGAGGGAGGGCTGGGGGGGCTCTGGGAGCACTGGGAGGTTTTCAGACACTGGGAACACTGGGAACACTGGGAACACTGGGAACACTGGGGACACTGGGAGGTTTTCAGGCACTGGGAACACTGGGAACACTGGGGGCACTGGGGGCACTGGGGGCACTGGGGAGACTGGGAACACTGGGGACACTGGGAGGTTTTCAGGCACTGGGAGCACTGGGGGCACTGGGAGGTGTTCGGGCACTGGAAGAACTGGAAGGTTTTAAGGAATGGGAAGACTGGGAGCACTGGGAGCACTCAGAGCACTGGGAAGTCTTCAGTGTAATGGGAACACTGGGAAGGAACACTGGGTAGACTGGAAGGTCTTTGGGCACTGGGAACTTTGGGAACACTGAGAAGTCTTGGGGACTGAGAGCTCTGGGAGCACTGGGATCACTGGGAGCTCTGGGATCTCTGGGAGGACTGGGGGCACTGGGAGCACTGGGAGCACTGGGAGCACTGGGACATTCTGTCTCCACCGGCCCGAGAAGATGCCAAGCTGGGCTTTTTGGGGCTAGAAAGGGACATTTTGGGTTGAGTGTCCCCAGGACTCAGACGAGGGTAGCACAGCATCCCCAGTCACTCCAGCAAGGAGCAAAGTGGCTTCCAGAGCACTGGGAAAAGGCTCCAGTGGAGACAGATGCTCTCCATAAGGAGGTGCCGTTCCCAGCGGGTTTTCCAGGGTCCCCAAACCWGCTCCCTCCTTTTGCAGAGCCCGGGATGGCCGTGGGGAGCAGATGGCAGGGGCAGATGGGAGGAACAACCACTCTCCTTGGAATTACACAAACAAAAACGCATCAAGTGATTAAATCCACGGCTCCACCGCTGGCCTGGGGGGAACGGGGATGAGCTGGGGTGGCTGCTCCAGGATGGGGAGATGGGGGGAAGGAGCCAGTACGGGGCTAATTCACCCTAAAATCTCCGGGGTGTTAAAAAACTGGCTGCCACCTCCCTGCAGGCATCCAAGGGCAGGTTGGACAGGGCTTGGAGCAGCCTGGGACAGCAAGAGATGTCCCTGCCCATGGCACTGGGTGAGTTTAAGGTCCCTTCCAACCCAAATCAATCCCTGATCAGTGAGGCCGAGGGGCTTTGGGCACCCACTGAGGGACACATGGCACCTCCAGGCCTAAAACTCCAGGCTGAAGCAGGGCAGGAGACAGGGACCGGTCCTGGCAAAGCATCCAAAATCCAGAGGTGTGTTTGGGGACACCACTGGGCAGCTCTTGACCAAACAGAGGTGGAAAACAGGAGCAGCCCCAGGCCCTGAGGACCACAGGGACTTGACACACCACAGGAATGAGCAATTCCTATCAATAAACCTGGGAAGCCTCCCTGAGCTCCAGGTAGGGGGTTTGTGCACTGGTATCAAACCCAGTGGAGCATTTTGGGAATGGGATTGTGCTGGAAACGTGGGAACTGGAGAGGGGAGATGCTGCAGTGGTGTTTTCTCCTCTCCCTTTTAAGAAAGAGATTTGGAAAGGGGGGTGAGATGGGATTTGAGCAGAAAKGTGAGGAAAAGGGAGATGTTTTTGGCCTTTGGGAAGGTGTTCTGGAGGGCTGGAGCTGAGCACCCCACAGGCAGCACAGCCAGGGCTGGGGGAGAGGGGGGGGCCCCCCAAGGTGGGGGCGCCACCTGCCCTCAGATAATCTTCATATCTATTTTAATCCCCCTGGGCAYGAGTGACTGAGGCACAACTGACGCAGGCTGATTTGAAAGCATCCCATTTCCGACTCCAACCCGACCCTAAACCCACCTAATCCCCGTGCTGGAAGGGATTGTGGGAGGGAGAGGGAGGRTAATGCCCGTGAGGGGGGCACGGGCAGGGACATGGAACCCCCGGTGATTTACAGGGTCCCTGGCACTGGGGGCAAACACCCCCCAGCTCATCCCGCCTGGCTCCCACYCCCTCCACCCCAAAATATTGTGGATTTATGGCTGGAGCCCCGTCCAGCACCCCTTGCCACGGGGATGGGCACCACAGCTCATCCTCCCAGGGATCAGGATGTCCCAAATCTGCTGGGGACAGACCTGGGGTGCCTGCCTGGGAGTTCCCCCTCGTTTTTATCCTCTTCTTTCTCCTCCTCCTCCTCCTCCCTGCAGGGATTTCTGTGGGAATTTCCTGCGTTGTCATGGCAGCCGTGAAGCCCCCGAGGTTTGGCTGCGGCAGAGCGCGGTGGGGTGGGACTGCAGGGGACACCCCGGGACGGGAGGGGACACCGCGGTGTCCCTGTGCCCCAGGACGGGGGTCCAGGGCTGGCAGGGCCCCGCACACACCTCCGTGTGTCCCGGGCAGGGTGTGACACCCTCGGAGAGACCCTGGCTGTGATCCCCAAGCTGATGGGGCTCGATGATGCTCAGGGTGCCCAGAGCTCGGTGATTTGGGGTCCAGCATCAGCCTCACCGCCCTCATCAGCCCCGAGCACCCACGGGAGCACCCACATACAGCCAGGGTGGCACAGAAAGGAGCCCAGGTGTGTCCGGGATGGCCGTGGGTGTGTCGGGGGAGGTTTGGTGCTCAGCACCACCCCTAAAACCTTCCGGGATACTGGGACAAACTGGGAGAGGGCAAAGCAARAGGGGCTCAGCCCCAGTGAACACAMCCRGGGTGTCCCCAATAYCCCACAGACCCCTCCCTGCCGGCCCAMGCTGACCCCARAGCRTGTCCCTGTCCCCAMRGCGTGTCCCTGWCCCCAMRGCRTGTCCTTGTCCCCATGCCCTGGCCCGCGGGAGGACACGGGGAAGGTGAGCGGGCCAGGGTGGGGCAGGGGCTGCGGGAATAGCCGAGGATTAAAAGCAAATACCCAGATAATGAGGATCTTTGGTAAAAAGCCCATTTGTATAATTTAAAGCCCTAATAGGCTTCCTGCAATACAAAGCCCTTTGTGATGCCCCATCTCATCTGGATCAGGAGCCACCCCCCCCTAAACCTGGACTTAGGGATGCGGGGACGTTTCATAACGGAGCTGCCCCATCCCGTGTCCCCGTGTCCCCGTGTCCCCGTGTCCCC
>QVAJ01000765.1:35000-37150 GCA_003546035.1 Mixornis gularis | reverse complement strand
TGAGGGCGGGGCTGCTCATCAATCTGGTCACCCCCAACCTGAGCTCGGCTTTTCCCTGCTCAGCCCCTCCCCGAGCTCTGACCGCTGTCACTGCTGTCTGTCCCCACCAGAGGACCTGACCCTGGACCCTGACTCGGCCAACCACCTGCTGATCCTCTCCGCCGACCTCAAGACCGTCCGCATGGGCTGCAGGAAGCAGGAGCTGCCCGACAACCCCAAACGCTTCGACACCAACTCGCGGGTCYTGGCCAGCGCGGGGTTCCAGTCGGGGCGGCACTACTGGGAGGTGGAGGTGGGGCCCTCGGACGGCTGGGCCTTCGGCGTGGCCCGCGAGTCCGTGCGCAGGAAGGGGCTGACGCAGTTCTCCCCCGAGGAGGGGATCTGGGCCCTGCAGCAGAACGGGGGTCGTTACTGGGCCGTCACCTCTCCCCAGCGCACGCCGCTGTGCCTTGGCCACAAGCTCAGCCGGGTCCGCGTCTACCTGGACTACGAGGGSGAGGAGGTTTCCTTCTACGACGCCGAGAACATGCAGCACATCTTCACCTTCAACGTGGCCTTCCAGGAGAAGGTGTTCCCTCTCTTTTCGGTCTGTTCCACCGTCACCTACATCAAGCTGTGCCCCTGAGGTGGCTCGGGGGGTGACGGGGAAGGGCCTGGCCCCTGCTGGGTGAGCTCGAAAGACTCGGATCAGCCCGGTTTGGTGGGAGGTGGGCTGGGGGATAGGCAGCCAGGTGGTCAGGAGAGCATCACAAGGAGGGTCTTCAGGGCAGGTGAAAGCAGGGAGATGTCCAGCGGCGCCCAGAAATTGTGGTTGTCAGCTTAAAGAGAGGTTGTGGTCCCCAGCTTGAAGGYTGTGGTCACCAGGTCAAAGATCACGGCCACCAACTCAAAGGCTGYGGCCACCGACTTGAACCCACCCCTGGAAGGGGTGACAAGTTCAGCCAGCCAGTGAGAAGGAACCCTCCAGATGTCACCTGTGGCTCTGGGTCTGACCCCAGATRGGGATTTAAGGATCTGTGGGAAGTTTTGGAGTGGCTCTTCCACCCCTTTGGAAGTGCCAGTGGCCGGGAAAGGGAATATTTGTGGGATGAATGACTTGTGGGATTGAGCAGGAATCTTCGGACATCCATCCAAGGCAAAGCTCCTCTGTTTGTCCACAGAGAAGAAATCCAGTCAGAAATTTCCTGGTTCCTTCTCCCACCTGGGGTAATAATTGTCCCCCAGAAGCTGTTTTTGGGATGTCGTGAGAGTTGTCCGAGCTGTCCCAGATGACCACTGTCCACCAGGTCTGGCCTGTCCAGTGTGGTAGAGTCTGTGGGGTTTTGGCTGCTCTCCCTGGTTCTCCACCCACAGCTCCTCTGGAAGACTCTGGAAAAGTTTAAAGGGTGCTTTTTTTTGGGATTTTGTTAGTGATGTTTGTCCTGCTGGACCTGAGCAAGACTCACGTTTGTCCCTCTGGTGCTCCTGTGCTGAGGCCTCTCCACAGACAAGATGTTCACAAAATATCCCTCGTGGTCCTCACGCTTKGCGTGGATTTAGGTGCTGAATCTTGTGTTCCCTCAGGTTCTCAGCAAAATCACCCGTTTATCCTCATTTTTTGTTTTTTCCCCTGGGAAACATCAATCTCTGACAAGGAGCTGACGCTGATGATTTGCTTCATCCACTCTGGTTTTGCCAAAAAAAAGAAAAGCAGCTTTAAAAAATAATCAGTGTCTTATTGCCTGAAGTGCTGGTAAAGGGGAGTTCTGGGGTTGGTCAGCTTYGGAACCTTTTCCACAAAACACATAAATCCTTTTAGGAAATGACARACTTGGGGCAAGGTGGGGGGAAGGTTTATTTGATCCATAACAACTTTTCCTGGGTGATTTGAGATGAGRAATGACAGAAATAAATTAAAATCCCTGGAATAAGGAAGATATTCACAGGGCCACGACTTTTCTGATGTTGAAATTGTGTTTGATTTGATTTGGAACCGCCCGGGTTGTTCTTAGACCATGTGTGGGAAATAAAACATAAAGGTGCTACCTGGGCTCATCTTCATATATATACATAATATATATATATTTAAAATATATTTGTACAAATATATATCATAATATATATATGTATTTATGTGTTGGGGTGAAGGCATATATAAAAGATTATATAAT
>QVAJ01000765.1:0-32500 GCA_003546035.1 Mixornis gularis | reverse complement strand
AAAGCCAGCTGGGGGCAGGCTCAGAGCTCTTCCCTCTCCGTGAGCCTCCCAGACCCCTCCCAGCCCGACGCCGGGGCCTCKCCGCTGTCGTGGTGGATGTTGCTGGCGGCCCTGATGGCCGATTTCATGGCGGTGTCGATCCAGGCGTGGGGCTGGGCCGCGTGTTCCCCGGCAAAGTGCACCCGGCCCTCGTGAGCAAACAGGGTTTGAGAGTAATCCACAAACTGGTACGGGGTGAAGGCAGCGAAAGCCCCCAGGGAGCGCTGGTCCAGCTGCCACTTCTGGATCACGTGCTGGTCGCAGGTGTACTGCAGGTACTCCTTGCTCACCTGGTGGATGTCCGCCAGGTCTTGGAGCACCACGTCCACGCACTCATCGTCTGAGAGRGGCAGGAAGAAGTCGGCGTCGTTGTTCCAGGTGTAGGAGGCCAGGATGACGCCCACCCCGCTGGAGAAGTTGTGGCTGGGGTAGTAGATGAAGCGGGAGGGGCGGTCGGTGATGGAGTACCCCCCGCGGATCCCGTCCTTCTCCCAGAACTTCTCAGAGCACGCCAGGATTATTTTGGAGGAACTTGCGTAGTTGATGGAGCGCAGGGCGTGGGCCTTGGCAGGGGACAGCGGCGGCACGAACTGGATGTGCCTGGTGGCTTTGGCACTGGAGGTGACAAGGACATAATCTGCGGTGATCGTGGTGGCAGCCAGCGTGTGCGGAGCACGGTAGAACACTCGGACTTTGTYGTCCTTCGTCATGATCTTCTCCACAGTGCAGTTGAACTGGACAACGTCGGGCAGAGCCTCGTGGAAGGCTTTGGGCAGCTGGTCAAACCCTCCGGTGATTTCATCAAATCTGGAAGGGAGGAGAAGCGGGAGGTGTGGGAAGAACGCTGGGGTTCAGGGAGTGCAAAAACCTGAGCTCTGCTGGAGACACCAGTGGAGCTTAGAGGCCCCATCGAGGCAGGAGTGGTTCCTGTTTGGAATCACTGTGATGTTTCCTGTTGTGGGAACAGGGTTGGGCTGAAGGGACAGCACTCACCTCTCATCAGAGAAGATGTCAAAGTCCCACAGCGAGGCGAGGAAGGACAGGTAAAACCCCGAGTCCTCATTCAGCACGTCACCGATCATGTCAACAGCTCCTCGACTCAGCCCCCCCACCTTGATCAAATATTCCTGCAGATCCCAGGAGAAAAGAACACAGCCTGAGGTTGTTACTCCAGGTAGGGCTCCACTGGAGCTGTGCTGGCCCCTTTCTCAGCATTTTTTTAAGTAGAAGGGATCATTTATTAGGGAAAAGCATCCAAAAGGTGACAGAGGATGGCATTAGAGTGACACAGACAGACCTTTCTCAAAGCAGGGAGAGCAGGGTAATTATCAAGAGCCAGGATTAAATTTGCCTTCAAGCCMAATCCCATTACCTTGGTGGAGAAGGAGTCGTGTTCAGCCAGATACTTCTTGCAATCAGTGGTCTGGAACTTCTTAAAAGCCTGGAGAAGAAACATCAATATTTTCACTGGAAAAAGATCCATTTCCCAAAGTGCTGCCCAAAGTTCTCTCAGGATGTCAGGTTTGGAACAAGGAAATCCCTGAAGCTTCTGGACATCAAGTTTTGGGCAGCTGTGCCTTGGTGTGGCATTTTCTGCTCATCCARGTTCTGGTGGACTCTTTCCAAAGGATTTCTTGTGGACAAAGAGAGGTTTTGCAACTACCTGCCCTTGGTTCTGAATGGGTCTCTCTGCTTTTCACTCCAAAAGGACCCTGTTCTTCCCCAGCCTAGGGCTGAGTCTTCCCTGGTTCACGGCCAAGTCTTCTCCAACTCCTGGCCAAGTCTTCCCCAACCCATCATTCAGGTGAGAGGACACCACGGGAAAATCTTGTACCTTGTCCAGCACCTCCCGGTACAGTTGGCTGGCGCTCTTGCCCTTCTCTGATGGCTTCACCGTGTARTTCAGGACGTCGGGGTTCCTGTTCACCTCCTCAGCCCTGACCCGAGCACCCTTCAGGAAGTACCAGGTGTTGTTGTCCCTCTGGATGAAGGCATTCAGCTTCAGGTTGAACTGGCGGATGAATTCACGGACCAGCCTGGAAAAAGAGCAGAGTGTTGGCGCCGAGAGCCAACAACCAACCCCCCAGCTCTGCCACCAAAGCGTTTTGTCCCCTCGGCACATATGCTGAACCCCGGGGAAGCGATGGGGGTGATTTGCTCCCAAAACCAGGCTGGTCCCTCACCTGCCCACACCTGGACTTGCCCTCACCTGTGCTTGCCTGGCAGGCGCATGGCCCCCAGCTCCACGTACCAGTCCTGTCCCTCGGGGCGGTACGTCCGGATCCGCCCCCCGACCCAGCCGCTCTTTTCCAGAATGGTAACCTAAAAAAATTGGGTGGAGATGGAAAGTGTTTGGGAAGTGGCTTGTTTGAAGTGAAACACCCCCAAAACAAGGTCCAGAGGGTGGGACAGATCCCCTTCAGATGGCAAATGAAGCACCTGTTGATCCAAACCCTTCTCTATTGGCCAAGACACCTCTGCCCATGGGGCAGTTTCTCATTTCCCAGCTCCTGGGTTGAATTTGGGCACCAGCTCCGGTGAGAAGGTTCTCATGGTGGTTCAGGATCAAACAGGGCTTTGAAAGCAGCACCCATCTGTCCCTCCATGCCTTGGAAACCCTCTTCGAGACTCACAGGTGCCTCGGGATGGTTTGGAAACCCCTGGAATTTCTGCTGCCCTAAAGACAGAACGCAAAGGGCTTGTTTCATTCGCAGGAACCAACGTCAGGGGAAATTATTGGAGACAAATCTCCTTCCCTTCCTTCTTCCACCACTCYGGTTGACCCACTGCATTTCCTTTTCCCTCACCAGCCTGGAAAACCTTTAGAGGAAGGAAGCAAGCCCGGGAGAGCCTTGTGGGATTCCCACCGTGTGCCCGGCGTCCCGGAGCAGCTTGGCTGCCGTCAGCCCACCGATCCCCGCGCCCACCACGACCACGTGTGCCGGGTGGGCCGCGGGCTCCAGCCCGTCCTGGACAATCCCCAGCAGCTCCTCGTAGTCCCGGTCATGGAGACAATACTCGGGAAAGCACGGGAAGCGCTGGGCGCTCAGGAGACCCGCGAGCAGCAGGATTTGGAGGAGGACTGCGGAGAGAAGAAGAGAAGAGAAGGGAATAATGTGGCGTTGGCACTCAAGGTCATTCCTGATGGCAACAGATTGTTGGTAACCAAGACCTGAAAAGAGAAACTGGGGTGGTTGTGAAATCCCTGGCACCAGCAGCTCCCTCATGGAAGGCGTTAAGAGAAGTCAGGGACGGTGTTTCCCATTTCTTAAGAGCAATCAACCCATAGATGATTTTTTAGTTCTCCATATTCATGGTCTGCTTGTACAGCTGCTGTGATAAATTCCCAAAATGACTCTGACCTCCTTAGAATAAGCTCCAAAGCTTCCAAGAACAGTAATTAGTGTCACTAATGTGCAAAGAATGGAGGCACCTCGTTGTCCCCACTGACCTTTCCCACACTTGGGTAATTCTGGGAGTTTTTATGTGAAGGGTGGAGGGAAAAGACAGGATTGGGCAGATGGATCTGATGCAGACTTGCACAGACAGGAGAGATGGAGATAAAATTTCTCAGAAAGATAGACGTATTAGAAGGATGAAGAGAGATGGATTTAGCCTCTTTAAAATTCCCTAATTAAATTTTTTCTACTTAATTTTAGAGAAGAGAATTTTACTCTCCTTTAAAAATCCCTCTTCTAAAATTCCCGGCTTTAAAATCCCCTCCTTTTAAAAATCCCTCCCAATTTAAAATTCCCTCCTTTAAAAATTATTGTGTCTTTAAGGTGCCCACAGGAAGCAGCAAACAGACCCAAAACGACCATTTCCACCAGAATAGACACAATGYTATTCAACATTTTCACAGTGAAGGGAAATTTGGGCTGAGAACCACACTCCGTCCTGTTCCCCTTCCCCCCTCGGGATTTTTCTAGTTTTGGTTTCTGTTTTTCAAAATTACCAAAGAGCAACTTTAATTTTCTTTTCCTTCTCCCAAGTGCTGCCAATTTTCTTCCAGGAAAAAAACAAAAAGGCTTTGGAAACCCTACTTTGGGTAATTCTCACTGCTGGACAATCCCTGGGAATTTCTGAGGTTTCTTTTCTGAAGCAGATCTGGGGTGGATCTTCCAGGAATCCACCTCATAACCTTTATCATGCAACACCTGAGGCAGGTGTTTCAACAGCCCCTTGAGCTGATCCAGACATCAATCAYCAGTGTAAAATATATAATATCTGCTCCAGTTGTCCTGTTAACAATGGGATGAGGTTGGATTGACCTGCCCCGATCACAGAATCATCATGGTTGGATTGGAAAAAACCTACGGACCATTTGAGAGATCCTGTCTGGAGATCAGACAAATATCCCGGGACCAGCTCTTGGAGGTGTCAGCTGGATCTCCACCTTCCATCAGGTGGTTTTTGGGAAGATGTGGAGAATGGAGGCATCCTCCRGGATGGCCCTCAGAGATTCCAAGCTCGTGCCTCTGTTTCCTGAAAAAACAGGATCATCCCATGCCCCAGATTTGAAGGGAGGTCTCCCCCTGCCCACCGTGTCCGGAGCTCCAGGTGACCATGGAATAGCCCAGCTGGAAAAAGGGAGGTTTGTGGCTGTGCTCCTGGGAGGTGGCAAAGAGGTGGAACCAGATGGAACCAAAACACCAAACCCAGACATCAAATATGAAAGAAAACCAGGGAAAAAAAAAMCCCCACAGAGAGCTCAGGATTGTGGGGAGGAGTCACTCACCAGTTCCAGTCATCGCTCCAGGAGGAAGATGAATCCTCTGCTGAGATTGGAAGTCATTTTATACACTGGCTTAGGGGAAAAAAAAAAAAGGAACTTGGAGCTTCCAAAAAACCCTCTGCCAATCAGTGCAACCCGGAAGGGAGTGAAGTGGGATTTGTCATTAGGAGGGGAACCAGCAATTGAGCAGAGTCAGTTCCTCTGCTGGTGGTTTTTTTTCCCCCCTTTACTCAATGGAGTAAAGCCACCAGTCCACTGCATGTTTTGGGRTGTTCCACGTTTACCCCGACATGGTGACCGCACCCTGCTCCACCAAAAGCAGCGATTTCCCAGAAGGGGACAATGAGGTTAGGATTTTTTCCTGGTATTGCACAAAGCCTACTGAAAGCTAAATAACCATCATGGGGATCCTTTCGAACCCCAGGGAAACCTTGAGCTAGCATTCAAAACACAATTTCAGGGATGAAAATGAGCATTTCCGGGAAAATTCATCTACTGGATGCTCTTGGGTGTTGGCAATTTTGGCTTGATCTTGCATCCATGAGAACAGAGGGGATGAAGAATTGTTTGAGTGGGAAGGAGACCTTAAAGGTCATCCAGAACTTCACTGAAATGGCAAAAATTGGGTCTTTTTCTAGAACTGAGAMAAGCATTTTTTCCAGAATGGAGACCTTGGACTTGCCAAAGCATCATAAACTCGTCTGAGGAACCATCTCTTTGTTCTTGGACTGAGAGATTGAGTCTCCTGCTCAAAGCCAACACCCTCACCGAGCTTTATCCTGTTCAATCACCACAAAACTGTGGGGTTTCACTAAATATGATCCTACAATATCTCAGGATGGAGGAACATTTAGTCCAACAAAATTTAGGKAGAATTTTGGAGATTCATGTCCGGGGCCTTTGCGGATTGCATTCATGGGATCTCCTGGTTTAGCTGGAATTGTGACGTGGAAACTGAGGGCTTGTGGTGCTGTGTTCAAGGGATCCCCTCAGGAGAAGCCACAATGTGGGTTTTGCCCAGAATTTTGCTTTTTGGTGAAGTGTGGGGGATGTTTTTGTGGTTTCTGCAGGGAAACCTGCAGGATTCCCAACACCACATTCCTGGTTGTAATGGTTTGAAGGTAAACCAGCGGGGGAAATTATCCCCACACAAATACGTTTGAGAGATTTTTAAGTCATCGTTATAATTTAATAGAAAAATTACAATAAATGCAATGAATACAGAAAAATGGCTTAAAACCACAAAGTCAGTACAGCYTGGCCCCTGTGAGTCAGGGTGGTGGTCACAGTCTGATTAAGCAGTAGTTTCAGTGCAGGTGAAGTGATGTTTACATGTTTACAGATGTTTACAATCCAGAAAATCCACCTGTTTGATTGGAAAGAGGTAAAAGTATCAATTTTTTTGAGAAAAAAACCTCCTTTTTGGTTTGTGTCCGGTTTTATTTTTCATTTGTGGTGGCCTAATTGTTCCCCTGTGGGGTGTCAATGCTGAACTTCCMAAACCACACATTTTCTCCACATGGAATAACAAATCCTGAGGGATTTGGGAATTGCACAGTGAAACTGGCTGGGATACACATTCCCAGGAACAGCAGAGAGTTTGGAGTGAAGGCAGATGGTTTCACAYTGTCCTGATTAATGGACCTGGATTAATGCGTGTCCCAACAAGTTCCTTTCTGATCAACCACAATGACAGGGATTTATTTTCTGGGCATCAGCAATCCACYCGGTGCTAAAGTTGTCCCTCCCATCTTTCTGCTCCCCTCTGCTGATTTCCTGMAGGTTACGGGAAGGTGCGTTTCTGCCTGACACCAGTTGCATCACAAGGCAGGAAATCAGAGGCTGGGAGAAGGGATGGTTATTTCTTTCCAAATTGTTGTTCTGTGATTTTAAGGTTGACTTTTCGTAATGGAAGGAGTGGCAAAAAAGTGGGATTTCATCCCACATGTTGCGTGGGACATCATGCGTGTGTTGGGGAGCACTTGGAATGGAGGAGGTTTGTCCACCTGGGAGCGTTTCCCTGTGGAGATGAAAAAGGACCGCGTATGTAAAGCACAGGGAGGGAAAACCCCGTGTGGATTTATTAATGAGGTAATTAGCCTTGATGAGTCCCTGGGCTGGCAGGCACAGGTTGGAGAGGTGCGGGCAGGTCCTATTGAGGAAAGATGCCATTTCAAAGAATTTTATTGTCCTTCACTTCCTGCTTGCCCAGAGGATTCCCAGGATACACCTCTTGGCATGTATTGGTGGAACTCCGAGGCAAAACTTTTGGGATTGGGAGAATAATTCAAGAAATGAATGCACCAAGGAGGAGTTCCTTGGATGAAACTGTCCAAAACTGGGGTTCTCTCCATGGGAAGAATGTGGAGCTGATGGAGGAAGTCTAGAGGGGTTGTTATAAGCAGCTCACCTGGAGTTTTGAGGGGAGAAACCCCACTTATTTTCACTGGAAAACACCATCAGGGCTACTCTTCCAGGTGGAAAAACAAGAACTTCTTCCTGCCTGCTGCTGATTGGGACCCAGCAGTGTTCCCTCTCTCATCTTGGGGGGGATCCCAGCAGAACCCTTTCACATCCCTAACACTCCATCCATCCCTGCTCCTGCTATCCCAATCTCCCCGGCAGAGCTTCCAGCAGGTTCCTCGGACTCTCCGGGTACCAACTGCGGGGACAACGCGGGTGACACAGCAGGAACCGCCTGTTCCCACGGTCCCCAAGGATCCGTGCGAGGTTTGGGGACGGCTCTGCGATCGGGTTACCTCTAGAGGGCTCCGGGTAAGCGGAGCTGCTGCTCTCCCGGATACCGGCTCGGGTTTCCGGAGCGCCGCCGTGCTCGGCATCGCCTCCATTGTGTCCTGCTTGGGGAGGCTTTGYGGGCCTGGGGCTGCCAGGGGGGCTCCGGGCATCGCCCCCTCCCTGCGTGGGGAGCTTCAGCGTGGGAACGGAGGAGATTTCTCTAAGGAAAAGCCCTGTGGAAGCAGCTCCGGGCTCGGCCGGCCGAGGAGCCGAGGGGACGGCAGGTARCGGGGGCGAAAGAGGAGCAGGGATGTGGTTCGGCTCCCAGCGGGGCTGGGGAGGGCAGGGGGGCACGTTCCCGGCAGCAGCAGCTCCTTTGGGGAGAGGAGAAGGGATGGGCGGGTGGAGAGGGAGCGCTGGGCTCCGCAGGGACGGGGATGCTCCTGGGGTACAGCCGCCAGGGCCCCGTCGCTGATTCCCGGTGGCGTGGGGAGTGGGGGAACCGGGAGGCAGAGATTGCTGTGGGATGGGGTCTGCCGGAAGGGCGAGGGGGGGAAGCAGGGACCCTCCTGCCCCCCTGTTCCCGCRTTGCTCTGGGGATGCTCAGGGTTAGTTCTGGATGTGAAAACCCGACGTTCCTCGAAGTGACCGCAGGAAAAGCGTCAAATCTCGAGCAGGAAGCGTTGTGGGGGGAATTCCTTGATTTCAAGGGATTTCTTCTCCCTGCAGGGGATTTTGGGGAGCCCCGARGGAGGAATCTGCATTGTCCCGGTGCTCCCTCCTGCCATGGAGCCGTGGGTGCTGCTGGATCCGCGGCAGAAGGCCCTGTACCTCGACGTGATGCACGAGAGCTACGAGACCCTCATGTCCCTGGGTAAGGACACCCCAGAAATCTCTCCTTCCTTGTTGTATGTCCCCCTATCCTTTCCTTGTTCCAAGCAAAGCAGTTTGGCAAGAGGGATGGAGGGATCTGGGCAAGTTTCCAGGAGGATTTCCCCAAGCCCCAGCCCTCTCCTTAATTCTTTTTCTTCAGGAAAATGTTATTGATCTCTCCTAATTGAAATTGAAAATTCTGGCACTGGAGTGCCCTTGGCATCTCCRCATTTCCAGTTCAAACTGGGATCAGGTCCCTGTTGTATCCCTCTTCCTCCTCTCTGGGAGACAAGATTTTTAAGAGGAATCCTGTTGTCGCTCTGTTGTTTTAAATCTTACCCCTGCTCCAATCAGTGCCACGCCCTTCCCTTTTCCTCCTTCTCCTATTTCCCAGAAGCTCAGGGGATGGGGAGTGAAAAGGGGAAATTTTTAAGGAGAATCCTGTTGCTACTCCATTGTTTTAAATCCCTCTCTTCACGCTTTCACCTTTTCCTGCTTCTCCCCTTTCCCAGCAGCTCAGGGGCTGGTGAGTGAAAAAGCAGCGGAGAACGGAGCATCGGAGAGCAGTGCTGGGCTCGGACAACACTCATCCCACAGCCTGGAGAGGGAGAAGCCCCTCGGCTCCAACAGGCGCAAAGCAAAGCGCCCAGACAAAGCCGTGCTTCCYGWRAACCCCAAACCCACCGCGCTCCCCAAACTCGGCTGCGTCAAACCCCTGCGTGGAAAAGGACCGGCCCGGGAGCGGCCCTTCGGCTGCTCCGACTGCGGGAAGAGCTTCCCGTGGGCATCGCACCTGGAGCGGCACCGGCGCGTCCACACGGGCGAGCGGCCCTTCGGCTGCCCGGAGTGCGGCGAGACCTACAGCCAGAGCTCACACCTGCTGCAGCACCGCCGCACCCACGCCAGCGACCGCCCGCACAAGTGCGGCGACTGCGGGAAGCGCTTCGCCGTCGCGGCCGAGCTGGCGGCCCACGGCCGCGGCCACGCCGCCGACAAACCCCACAAGTGCGGGGACTGCGGGAAGGGCTTTGTGTGGGCGTCGCACCTGGAGCGGCACCGCCGCGTCCACACCGGCGAGAAGCCCTTCGAGTGCAGCGAGTGCGGCGAGGCTTTCAGCCAGGGCTCGCACCTCGCCAAGCACCGCCGCAGCCACACGGGCGAGCGGCCGCACCGCTGCCCGGCCTGCGGGAAGACCTTCTGCCAGAGCTCCGACCTGGCGCGGCACCGCCGCACACACCTGGGCAGGAGGCCCCTGCGCTGCGGGGACTGTGGGAAGCTGTTCCGGGCGGGGCCGGCCCTGGCGCGGCACCAGCGGTGCCATCACCGGGAGCACTCGCACCGCTGCCCCGACTGTGGGAAGGGCTTYGTGTGGGCATCTCACCTGGAGCGGCACCGGCGCGTCCACACGGGCGAGCGGCCCTTCCCCTGCAGCAGCTGCGGCGAGCGCTTCACCCAGAAGGTYCATCTGCTGCAGCACCGCAAGACCCACTCGCCAGAGAGGCCCTACAAGTGCGGCGACTGCGGAAAGCGTTTTGGGGAAGTGCCCCCGTTCCTGGTGCACCAGCGTGGCCATGCCGTGCACAAGAGCTACACCTGCAGCGACTGYGGGAAGGGCTTTGCCTGGGCCTCCCACCTGGAGCGGCACCGCCGCGTCCACACCGGCGAGAAGCCCTTCAAGTGCCCCGAGTGTGGTGAGGCTTTCAGCCAGGGCTCGCACCTCACCAAGCACCGCCGCAGCCACCTCCCCAAGGCCGTGGTGCTGTCGCCCCTTGCCAGGACACGGCTTGTTGGGAACATGACTGGAGCTCCCAGCAGTGAGGACCCCCAAGGACTAAGACCCCCCGTCGGTGTGATGGATGCGGARAGACAACCGAGAGAAAGTTTGTCCTGGGGACAAAAGCCGAAGGACACCAAGTGACACTTGAAGGGCACTGGGGTGGGGGGCAGGGGTGCTCTGTCGTGGCACAGGGTGGGATTTATCTGCCCTGGTGTCTCCCCACAGCAATGGGTGAAACATTGCACCAGTCCAGACCCCAGAAAAGGGACAACCTGGGGGAGAAGGAGCCTATTCCCAAAGGAAATGGCGCTTGGCTCCGTCAGGGACGGGTGGGGGAACCAGGGCTGGTTCAGATGCAAAAATCCAGAGGTGTTGTGCCCACTTTGTGCTGCCAGCGGGTGGGAGAAGGGGATGGAGGGGGCAAGATGACCAGGGTGAGCAGGAGGTGCTGCCACAGGGCAGGAATAAACTGGGAGCGCTGCACCTCAAGGACACCTGTGTCTCTGCTTTGATGCTTTCCCTGCTCCAGGCAGGAAACCCCACGAGCACTTTCTTCCCCAGAGACAAAAACCACGCGGACACACATGAAGGGGTTTTGCTTTTTGGCTCAACTGCCTTCTACTTTATTAACTGTCACTCCAAGCCCAGGAAACCYGGCCCAGCTTCTCCAGCATTCCCACCTTAATGGATCCCACCCTGTCCTTTGTACACCCCCAGCAGAGTCTGGGGAGGTCCTAGCAGAGCTGGTCCCCAGAGCTCTTTTCTGCACTGTTTCGCCCCCAAAATCCCCAGGGATGGGGGTTCCCTGTGTGTTTTCACCCTGCCATGCACCCAAGGTGTGCTCCCCCCTTTTTACCCTCCTATGAGTAGGGCAGAGGATGAGGAGAGTTACAGGGAAAAGTGTCTCCCCACCACCCCAAATGATATCCACCTCTCCCCAAATCCACCCTCAGCCTCCCCATCCCTCCTCTCCCTGTCTCCCCCCAAAACGCTCTTGGCAGGCACGGCTGCCCCTCCCTGTGCCCCTTTCCCACTGCTTCAGCCCACATCCCCACCCTGACCCTCATTCCGGGGTATCCTGTGCCCCCCAAGCCCTTTCCCATCCTGGGACAGGAGTACAGACCGCCCCCCCCCCCCCCCCCACCTTGGCTGTGGGGTGTCCCCAAAACTGGAGGGGGACACTGAGCACCCCAGCCCCACCTCAGGAGCTGGGAGGAGGAAGGGACACCCAGGACTCTGGTGGGGCTGCGGCATCGCTTTGCAGGGTGTCTCCCTCCCCAGGCCTGCACACCCCAGTGAGGGGCAGGAGAGCTTTGGCCACCCGGTCTCTGGGCACTGCAGAGGGGGAAGGCACGGGATGYTTCTGCAAAGCAGAGCTGGGCTCCTGAGGCCAGAGCTCAGGGGGTGTGACCGTCCCGCCTCCTTGTTCACCCTCCCACCAGGTGGGTGGCAGCAGGGACAGGGGGCTGCGGGTCCCGGCCCTGTGCAGGCGCCGGTGGGCCGCCAGGGCCGTGCCGAGGCCAAAGGCTTTGCCGCAATCGGGGCACGCGTGGCGCTTCTCGGGGCCGCGGTGGGCGTGGGCGCGTTGGTGCCGGTTGCGGTGGGAGCTGCGGCCGAAGCGCTTCCCGCAGTGGGCGCAGGAGAAAGGCTTCTCCCCGGTGTGTGTGAGCCGGTGCCGGTCGTAGTGGGACCTCCAGGAGAAGCCCTTCCCACAGAGCCCGCACTGGTACGGCTTCTCGCCGCGGTGCAGCCGCCGGTGCCGCTCCAGCCCGGCCAGCGAGCTGAAGCCTTTCCCACACTCGGGGCAGGCGTGGGGTCGGCCGGGCTGGGCGCCGTGGGTGCGCAGGTGTGCCAGCAGCGTGGAGCTGACGGCGAAGCTCTTGCCGCAGTCKCCGCAGCGGAAGGGTCGCTCACCSGTGTGCACTCGCCGGTGCCGCTCCAGGTGGGAGCTCACAGCGAAGCCACGCCCGCACTCCCCGCAGCAGAACGGCTTCTCCCCAGTGTGCACACGGCGGTGCCGCTCCAGGTGTGACACCCACCCGAAGCTCTTCCCGCACGCCCCGCACGGGAACGGTTTGGTGGTTTCCTCTCTAGCCGGCGTGGCATTGTCAGCATTGCTGGGCGGCTGCGTGTGGCTGCGCCGGTGCTTGGCCAGCGCYGTGCCGCAGCGGAAGCGGCGTGGGCAGTCTGGGCAGGGGTGCAGCCGCTCGGAGCCGTGCACATGCTGGTGCTTGAGCAGGCCCGAGCTGTGGCCGAAGCACTTCCCACACTGCTCGCAGCGGTGGGGCTGCGGCGCGGGGTCGGCGCCGGCCAGCGGGGTCTGTGTGCTCTTGTGCTTGAAGCGCTGCGGGTCTRTCTGGTGGTTGAGGCTCTTCCCGCAGTCGGCACATTTCCGCGGGGCCGGCGTTGGCTCCTCTTCTGCCTCCCCACCCTCCTCCTCCCCGGCGACGACGGTGGTGATGTGGGTGCGCATGTGGCGATCGAGGTGGGAGCTCCAGGCGAAGGCCCGGCCACACTCGATGCACTGGAAGGGCTTTTCACCAGTGTGGATGCGGCGGTGCCGCTCCAGGTGGGAGCTCCAGGCGAAGGCCTTACCGCATACGCCGCACTCAAAGGGCTTCCCGCCCAGGTGGCTCTTCTGGTGCCGGGCCAGCGCCRCGGCGTCGGCGAAGCTGCGGCCGCACTGGGGGCAGCGGTGGGGCCGGACGGCGCCGGGCGCGTGCGTGCGCTGGTGTGTAAGCAGCGAGGAGCTGACGCTGAAGCGGCGCCCGCACTCGGGGCAGCCGTAGGGCCGCTCGCCCGTGTGCACGCGCCGGTGGATGGTGAGGTCGGAGCGCTGGATGAAGCCCTTCCCGCAGTCGGGACATGCGTGCGGCCGGTCGCCGCTGTGGATTTTCCGGTGCTTCGCTAGGGCTGATTTGTGGCTGAAGATCTTTCCGCACTCGGTGCAGGTGTTGGCGGTGTGGTTCTCGCCCCGGCTCACGGGGAGCTGAGGGTGCTYCTTGTCCGTGTTGGGTTTTTCCTCAGCAGGTTCTTCCTGAGGCGCTTCCTGCCCTGCTCCTGCTTCGTGCTCTGTAGCCAGAGAGAGCCAGACATAAAAGAAAGACGAAAAATAAAGTCCGTAATGAATGTGCTGGGTTGGAAACACCCCTTTATTCGTCATTCCTTTGTTCAACGCTGAAGGTACTTTGGGATCACTCCAGCAAAAGTATTAAAAGTTTGAACTATGTACATATTTTAGCAGGAAAATGAATTAGCACTCATTGCCTCACAAGGTACATAGTTGTCTTCATTAATTAACGTTCTATCTTCTATTGGTTATTGATTTCTCTCTTCTCACACTGATTATCCACATTTTCCACCTTTTTATTACCTTTTCTCCAGAATGGATATCTCTGGTTTATGTGAGGTGTCTTTGTACTTTTATAAATTCTGCATTTTTGGTGCTCAGTTCTCAACAGCAAATTTCTCTCCCAGGTTTTGTTAAGTCCCTCATCTAGGTCTGAGAGCAGTGTCCTAAACTTTTAATCTGTTTTTCTAACCCAGAGTTTGCCCATCATCTGTTCCTATTTCATGGATTAAATCTCTTCTCAACATTTCCCCATGCTGCTCCACAGGCTCCTTTTTCAACAGATACAACTTGTTGTGTAATTCCAGGGCTGGGAACACAAGAAGGTGGTGGGAAAATGAAAGTGAAGGGGGAACCCYTCTCATTTTTATTTCACCTGTTTTAGGGAGGGATGGGCAGCAGAAAAACCCCTCCTGCAGGTGCAGGAGCAGGATGGGAGCCTCACCTGCAGCCGGGGTATCCCGGCAAATGTGGAGATCCAGGGCTGTCGCTTCCTCCCCGTGGTCCAGGCGGGACAATAGGTCAGGCTTGGAAACGGGAAATTCTGAGAAACAGAATTTGTCATGCCCAGAGCTTGAGTTTGTGGAGAAAACTATAGAGTTTTCCCAACTGTAGGAAGAGGATTTAGTGATTTCTTCTACAAAAAAAAAATGGAAAAGTTGATTCCCACTGCTCCCCCTGCCTTTCCTCATCCTCCTCGGGGGGCAGTGGGTGGGTGAGTCTAATAATTAATTTATTATTATTCCTGGAGGACGGGTTGGGAAAAGAGGGATTTGCAGGTGTTGCCCTGCCCAGCCCCCCTTGCATCCCAACAAGGTGAAACATTCGTTCCACCCCAAAATTTTCCTCTGWGAAGGGGAGGGCTCCTCACCCAGTGCCATCAGTGTCTCGTAGCTCTCTTGCATCACGTCGCGATACAGAGCTCTYTGTCGTGGGTCCAGCACCACGTAGGGCTCCATGGCCAGACTCTGGGAACCCAGAAGAGAGGATCAGGCACTGAAAATTTAATGGATAATTATTCCCTAATAAGCCAATGGCAAGGCCAAGCTGGRCCATGGTGTGGGACAGGTGGTGAACAAACCTGTCCATCCTTCTGCCCCGCAATCCTGCAGGGAATTCCCACCTTTTGCACGTACTGCTTCCGGAATTTTTCTTTTTTCCAAAAATTAATGGGCAGGAAGAAGCAGAAAGGGAAAACAGAAATACAAAAWTCCCTCAAAAAGCAAAAAATAAAGGAATAAATAAAGGGATAAAGGGCCTCCCAGGAAGAACAAGTTTCTCTCATCTGAAGACAAGGCTCTGCTGAGAGATCTGGACCCTAAAATTAATTTTCACCCAAATTTTACCCACACAGCTCATTCTCAATGCACCAAATCCTGAATGCTCATCCCCAGAATCTAGGAATGTCTTTCCAGAGAATCCTGCCACAAATTTTCCAGATCATCCCTCAAACCTCCACAACAATCACTCCTCCTGCCCAAAAAGGATAAATCACCCCATTATTTCCCCATTATCCTCTGAGCCTTAGGGGAAAACCAGGAGTTTTTCCAGCTGTAGGAAGAGCATTTGATGCTTTCCTTTACAAAAATCATGGAAAAACAAATTCCCGTTGCTCCCCTCACCCTTCCTCATCCTCCTCAGGAAGCAGCAGGTGCACAAGGATCCCAGTTATTAATTTCATTTTTATTCATTTATTATTATTCCYGGAGGACAAATTGGAAAAGGGTGGATTTGCAGGTTCTGAATGACTTACTGATGGCGGGAATAAACAGCCGATTTCCAGCACGGATCCCTCCAGCTATTTTCCCCCTTATTTTTATGTTTTGGAGCCCCCACCAGCGTCTCATGCTGCTTCATTTATTCCTCGGTGTTTTGCCATCCTGCTAAAACAAATGGAAATAAAGGGGTCGACACATCCGAAGGGAACCCCCCAGGGGGGAAGGACAACGGGGTGGATTTTGGGGTGGGGGAGTGCTGGGATTTTTTTATAATTTTTCCCCTTCCCTGGGACTAGAGAGAGGAAAATCCAGGACCCTGAGGGGTGGATGGAGGAGGGAAGGACGGGGATGGGGAAAAACAAGCCATTTTTCTGCCTTTTTTCCACATCCCAACCCGAATCTCCCYGTTACCTGCAGGTCCGGCTCGGGAGGTGCTGTCGGCAAAGCCCCCCGCCCCTTTATTTTTCCCAAAAAAGCCCTTTCTCCCCCCAAAACAGCGGGGATGCGCACATGAGGAGCGGGATGGAGCGGATGAGCCCGGTCCCTCCGATATCCTAAGCGATAAGAGTTCAAAAAAGGAAGGAGGGAAAGAAGGAATTTAAGGGGAAAAAAAAAAAGAAAAAAAAGAAAAAAGGGAGCGGGGAGGAGGGGGAAGAGAGAGAAAAGGGCTGTGCACAATGGCCGGGGCCCTCTGGCGGCAAGAGCCGCGGGTCTGGGCGGAAATTTAAAAAAAAAACAAAACCGCAACACTTTGCTCAGTGTAAAAAAATGCTCTTTAATGTCCTGGTAGAGTGTTTTTTTCCTAAAACGGCGGGGCTAGGGAAAAAAAAAAAGTGAGTTGAGGGTTCTCCCGCCCCTCTGTGGGGATGGGGATGAGCTCCAGAGTCACTTTACTTGTGGGGGTCTCGGGATAAAACCGAGGTGTTTTAACCAGTGTGGGCTGAGGGGAAGGGGCTGCAGGCACCCCCCTCTCCCCTCATTGCGGCGGATTCACAGCAGGAAAAGGGGCGGATTTTTGGGGTAAAAACGGAGTTTTCTGTCAACGGGGGCGTGTCGCGATATCAAGGAATATCCCCCCCCCCAAATGTGCTAAGATCCCCCATGAGGAGTTTGAAGGCCGAAACGTCTTTCCGCCTCCTCCCCGCTCCCCTGGCGTTGCCTCACCACAGGGCACATCGGCATGGCAACGGTGTCTGGCTGCCCTCATCCAAGATGACGCCCAGGGCTTCAGGCTGCAGGCGCCATCTTGAGCCGGGCAGCACGGGCAGCAATGGGRAGGGGGAGGCCGCGGCCATTTTCCCTCGCGCCCTACGTGAAGGCGAGGCCGCCATTTCAGAATAGGGCAGCTCCGCTCTGACCCCAAATTAACCCTTTTAAACCCAAATTTCTGCCCTTCGCGACCTTATGGCGACAAAATATTTCCCCCTCAAAGCCAATCTCATCACGGACGGTGAGGAAATGTAAAGAAAAGCAAGTAAATGGTGCTGTTGTGTTCTCCATCTGTCTCACGGAGAAGATATTGCTCCCAGTAGGGATGTAAATTCCTAAATCCCCTGGGAAAAGGCTGATGGCGGTTTTGGGGTCRTTTCTGTACGTCTGGAGGTTTTAAGTAATTTTTGTCCGTGATTTCAGGTTCCTAGAGCAGATTTCTGACACTCGTGGGGACAGGCAGAGAGGCTGATGCACAAAGTTCGCCCCTTTCCTCTCCTGCGCAGGGACAGTCCCGCCTCTTCCCCCGGCGTGGGCTCGCCCCTCGGCCGTCAGTCGGGCGGCGGTGCCGTGCGGAGGGGACGCTCCGCGTTTTCGGCGTCGTTGTCGTCACCGGCGCCACGACCGGAGCCGCCACCGGGGTCGGGGCCGCCGCCGGGACCGCGGCCGCCATGGAGGCGCCGCCCGCGCCCCCCGCCGCGCCCCCCGCGCCCTGCAGCGCTGCGCGGAGCCTGCAGGACGAGCTGACGTGCCCCGTGTGCCTGGAGTACTTCAACGATCCGGTGCTGGTGGCCGAGTGCGGGCACAACTTCTGCCGAGCCTGCGTGACCCAGTGCTGGGAGGACTCGGCGCGGCGCCTCTGCTGCCCGCAGTGCCGCGAGCCGGTCCCGCAGCGCCTCTTTCGCCCCAACCGCTCCCTCGGCAACATCGTGCACATCGTTCGCCAGCTGGGGCTGCCGCCGGGCCCCGCCGAGCCGCCGCCGGGGCCTCCCGCGCCCGCGCCGCCGCTGCCCGCGGCCGCCCCGTCCGGCCCACCGGGCCCGCCGCGCTGCCCGCGCCACGGGGAGCCGCTGCGGCTTTACTGCGTGCAGGACCGGCGGGCCGTGTGTGTCGTGTGTCACCTGTCCCGCGAGCACCGCGCCCACACCGTGCTGCCCGCCGAGGAGGCGGCCCACGCCGCCGAGGTCAGTGCCGRGACCCCCGGGATACCCCCGCACAGCGCTTGGCTTGGAGGGAGGACAGCGAGGACTGCCCTCCCGAGGGGGCCGCGGGGCATCGGGACCCCTTCCCCGGAGAGGGAGAGCACTGCGAACCCCCTCGGAGTGTTGGGGGCCTGTGAAGATCCCGCCCTCTCCCGCGTCTTTCTTGGGGTGCGGAGAAATGGGGGATGCAGTAAGATCGGAAATACCCCGACCCCTAATTGGGGATGCCCACGGAGATCTGACGGGGTGGGGGTGCACCAGGGACTCCCCCTCCATGGGGGAAGCGCCTCTGGGTGCAGCGGGAACCCCCAGTTCCACAGGGGAGTACGGAAATGAGCCCCCAGTCCCCCCACATGTTGGGTGCAGTAAAGGCCCCTCCAGGTCCTATGGATCTGACGGAGGATCCTCTCCCCAACGGGTCGCTCCTCCCAGGATTCGGGGCGCAGAAGGACTTGAATCACCCCAAAACAGGGATACCCCGGGGTAGAGTGCAAGTACAGCGTGAGAGAACTGGGTTGAGCTGGGACAGTACTGGGATAAAGGTGTTCCGGGGGGCGGGGAGCACCTCAGTGCGGGGGTGGTCGCCCAAAATCCCACCAGCCCCCCGAAATGCAGCGCCCCCGCTTCGCGGGGCAGGACCGAGCTGGAGCCTGGGGTGGGGCAGGGGATGATTTATCCCACCGATCCCGATCCCGATCCCGGCTGGAAGTGGCGCAGGACTCCCCCAGGACCCGCCTGTCTCCTCCCAGCCCGAGGGTGCCTGGGGAGTGACGCAGAGCGAAAACGGCGCCCCCCCGGCGGCGCTGGTGCTCCCCCRTGTCGCGATGCGGGGCGTGTCGTGATTACAGTGGGATTAATTTGTAATTAAGAGCCAAGGGCTCGATGTGGGTGGCCAGGCCTCGCTATTCCTGGCCCGGGAGCAGCGGRTCCAGAGGGATCCAAGATGCCCGGCGGAGACGATGTCGCTGTGCAGTGGCAGCAGGAGGAGGGTGGCACCAGCACGCTCCCGAGGGATCAGGGAAGGGGATTGTGGGATCATTATCCACCACATATTAATTATTGTGATTATTAAATCCTTTTAGAGGGAATTTTGTCCCGGACCTGCCGTGGTTCCTCTTCCGGGGACGCTGGGGCTGTCGTCCCRCCTGAAATCGGGGATTTTTCCCTTTTTTTCAGGGCACAAATGTCCTCAGGCAGATGCAGGTTGTCTCTCCTTTGGGATTTTTTCCCCCCTCGTTAACGCACTTTTATGTGTGTTTAGTAATTGGTTGTTGCTGAGCTCCTTCTGTCTCTTTTTTTTTCCTGATACTTGCTTTAATCTCATGRATAAATTCCAAAGGCAGCAACTTCTGGCTGATAAGTCAAAATCCTTGGATTTTGGGTTTTAGTTATAAAATAAGTGGAATATATTTGCCCCCGAGGCCAGCTGCTGTTTGCAAGGTATTGCAGGAACTTTTCTGCCCTCCATGAAGGTCAAAATGCTTAAATAAGGATGAGTTTAATAAAAAATTAATTTTTAATTTAATGAGCAGTTTGGAGGCAGCAGTTCCTCCTTTTGGGGGCRGGTCTACCCCCATTTTGGGGCACCTTGAGGAGGGGGAATATGGGAGGTGATCCTGGGAGAATGGGTGTGGGACCCAGAGCGTTTGTTTTGTCACAGGCAGATAAAAGTAATTAACTTCTTTCTTTTTTCCAGTTTTTGGGCTGGTTGGGGTGAATTTTGGTGGTTTTGGCGCAGCCTGAGGTCAGGGCTAAGGGCACCAGGGCAGCTGCTGGTTTCAGTTCCCAAAAAAAACCCCAAATGGGGTGAATTTGGCCATTTTAGCAGCAGCAGCCCTTCACTCCTGATTGCCCACGGGAAAAATTCCCAGTGGAATGCATTGTTGTGCTTCCAGGAGGTGCCCCAGGAGCACCTGAGCTCCCTGAGGAAAGGGCGTGAAGAGGCCAAGGCCGAGAGGGAGCGGCAGAGTGAGGAGCTGCTGGTGAGTGCTGGGGGTCCCRGAACCCCCATCCAGGAGGGTTCAGTCGTGCCTGGGGATTTCCTGGCTGTGGGAATTCGCTCCCACCTGGGGGGGGGTTCCCATTCCCCGTGGGAATCCCAGCCCCCAGAGGGATTCTCTCACTTGGAGGTGATTCCCTGAGCTGCAGGGATCCGCCCTCACGGGGATCTTTGCTGTGGAATTGCAGAAGCAGACGGAGGTGGAGCGGCAGAAGATCGTGGCTGAGTGCAAGGAGCTGCGGGCATTCCTGGAGGAGAAGGAGCAGCTCCTGCTGTCCCGGCTGGAAGAGCTGGAGAGGGACATTGGGCGCCGGAGGGACGAGAGCGTGGCCCGGCTGGCTGAGGACATTGCCCAGCTGGACAAGCTCCTGGCAGAGCAGGGCGGGGACAGTGGGACAGGGAGCACACCTGGCGAGGTGGGACTCTGTTRTGTGTCTCCATGAAAAGAAAATCCTGCTTATGGACACAGACATCCCCTGTGTTGGGCAAAAATATCCTAATTATAGGGACAAAACCTAGTTATGAGGACAAAAAAGTCCTGATTATGGGGTGGAAAAAGGTTCCATTTATGTGGGCAAGAGTTTCAATGTATGGGTCAAAATATTTCCATTTATTGGGGGAAAAAATCCTATTAATGGGGTGAGAAAGTCCATTTATGGAAACAAAAATACCTTTATGAGGACAAAAGTCCGTTCATGGGATCCTCCTGGTTTTTGGGAAAGATTTTGAGATGTCTGAGATAGGAGAGATGCTGATCCTAACAAATTCCTTTGGTTTTCTTTCCCTTCCAGGGTGTTGTTCCGGCTGGCAGCAGGTGAGTGAACTGGGCGAACTTGGAGGCTCTGACTGCAGGTGGAGCTGGTATTTCCACCCTTCCATGGGGGAATTCCCTGATTTTGGGTCTCTGACTCCCGTGTCTCCGCAGCCTGGAGAGCTGGATGTTCCTCAAGCCCGAGCCTGGCTTTTCTGAGCTGGAGAAGAAGCTGAAGAGCTTTTCCCAGAAGAGCGCGGTGCTCAAGGAAGTGCTGCTGGAATTCAAGGGTGAGCTTGACAAGAGCCTTCCTGGAAGAAAACACTGCTTCCCAGCCAGGATCCCACGTGGAAGTCCACCAGCATCAGGGCTGGGATGGAGCCGGGCTCTCGTTCGCCCCCTGAGCTGGTTGGGAGAGCTTTGGGTTGTTTGAGCATTGGCTCATCCCAGGCTAAAGGTGGAAAAGTGGTGATTGCCCTGGGATTTGAGTGTGGAAGTGTGGAGTAGGAATCATTCCCATGGCTTGGGCAGTTCTGGGTGCTCCAAGGGCTCAATTCCTCCCTTGTCTTCCCACAGAAAACCTGCGCTTTGAGCTGGAGAACGACACAGGTGAGGCTATTGGGATTGGGATACAAYCTGCCTTTTTCAGGGGTGCGCATGGAATTGGCTGGGATTTGGGGCTGTGACTTCCCTTTCCCAAGAGATAATGTGGGAATTTGCTGGGATTGGGGGCTGTGGGGGCTCTAAGCTCCTTTTTCCAAGAGTTAAAGTTGGAATTGCTGGGCTTAGATTCTGTGTGGGCTCTTCAAGATGCTACAGGTAGGGTCCTTCCTCTCTGGCTTAAGACACAGACAATGGATAAATGCCCACACAGGTGGGAGGATAATGATCCCAGAGGTGACTCACCTGTGTTGCCCCCAATGAGTTTGGGACAAAGAGGGTGGATCAGTCTCCAGACAGGTGGTGGAACAGTCCCACAGGTGACTCATCTGTGTTGTCCCCAGTGAGTCTGGGACACAAACCATGCGTTCATCTCCTCATTTGCGGGACAACAGCCCCACAGGTAACTCACCTGTGTTGTCCCTGTTGGGTTTGGGACACAAACCACGGCTCAATCCCACCACAGGTGATTTAGCTTTATCCTCCCTGGTGGATTTGGGGACACAGCCACTGAGTCACGCCTGCCAATCCCACAGGTAACTCCTCCCCTTTTCCCCTCCAGGCGAGCTCTCCCTGGACCCCGACACGGCCAACCCCTACCTGGTGCTGTCGGAGGACAAGCGGAGCGTGCGGCTCCGCGGGGCCCCCCAGGAGCTGCCGGCGCATCCCAAACGCTTCGACTACGCCTTCTGCGTCCTGGCCTCCGAGGGCTTCTCCGCTGGCCGCCACTACTGGGARGTGGAGGTGGGAGACGGGGAGAGCTGGGTGCTGGGCGCCGCCCGCGAGTCCGTGCGCCGCAAGGAGAAGGTCGACTTCGCCCCCGAGGAGGGGATTTGGGCGGTGGGGCTCAACTGGAAGGGCAAAAATTGGGATCAGTACCAGGCGTTCACCTCTCCCGAGACGCCGCTGTCCCTTTGCGAGCGGCCACGCAAGATCGGGGTGTACCTGGACTATGAGGGCGGGTGGGTGGCGTTTTACAACGCTGACAACATGGCTCCCATCTTCACCTTCACCGCCGCCTTCTCCGAGAGGATCTTCCCGTTTTTCTGGCTCTTCTACGTGGGCTCCTCACTGTCCCTCTGCAACTGAGCCCACCCTGCTCACTGGTGTTGTCCCCTCTCCCCTGCCATCCTTAGGTTTTCCTTTGCTTCCAAGCAAAACGCCCCAAATCCTGTCCTTGGCCACTYAGGCTGGATTTTTTTCCCTGTTGCAGTTCAAAGTTTAGGGTCTTTTTACCCTCAAAATCTTTCTCAGGWGTGTGGGTTGGTTGGTGAGGGAGTGCTCCTTGAGCACCTCCTCCCTGTTGCTGGTTAAACACCCCTGTAGTTAATTTTGTGTTTTTCTTTGGAGTTGGAGCCCCATGGAACAGGGAGAGGCTGATCTCATCCTACTTTGAATACTAGCCAAAGCTTTGTGTCCCCCCTAAAATGCTGTGTGGAGAGGAGTGTCATCCCCCATGCCATTTGGACACCATTGCTTTGCAAGTCACCTTTACCCCACCCCTCGCATCCCATTTCCCCCTGGGGAAAGGGCCAAGCCCATCCTGCTGTTGCTGAGTGACCCCCCCTCTCTCCTCTATTGCCCCCCATCTCTCTCACCACTCCCTCCATTGTCCCCCCATTTCCCTCCTCAACCCTCCATCTCCCCCTCACTCCCCTTAAATTCTGAACCCCTGGAGTGCTGGACTCCCAGCGAGGGGATGTGGATATTTGGGGTCACCCCAAACCCGGGCCAGGGGGTTTTAGGGAACTGGGGGTCTATGTTCTAGGTGTGATCTTGCGCTTGCCCACTCCCCTTGTGCCCTCCCCTCTGCTGCTGTTTGTGTCCTTTGCCCTGTTAGTGGGGAAATAAAAGTTGCTGTGCAAAAAAACCCTAAAACCCGATAATTTGGGGTTTTTTGGTGCTGGGGGAGGAGGAAAAGCTGCTCCTGCTCAGGAGGGAATGAGACAGAGACACGCCCTTGTCCCCAGCCTGCTGGGGTAGAGCACCGAGGGGTTTTGGGGGCACTTGCAATTCACTAAATGGTCCCAGCTTGGAGCTTCCAAGTATCTGTAAGTTCAAATTCTGGTTTAAATCTGAGTTTTAAATGAAAATAAATAAAGTTTAAAGGAAAAGTTTGAAGCACTGGGAGCTCCCAGTTTTGGGGCACAGGGCCACTGGGCACTCCCTCTCATCCCAGTTTGGGGGCACAGCTCAACGGTCTGYTCCCACCCATCCCAGTTCGGGAGCACAGACTCACTGGGAGCTCCCTCTCATCCCAGTTTTGGGTCGCAAATTCCTGAGTGTTTGGTGTCTACACCTCCTCTCCAGCCCCTTTTCCTGTGCCCAAATGACCCAAATCTCACATTCCTTTTTTTCCATAAAAATCCAGCACCAAATCCCACTTTTACCCAAAATAAGTCTTTATTAAGGATCCACCTATGGCAATACTGCTGGGCTTGAGGGGAAGCCGGGATTTGGCAGAAAAACTGAGATTTGCCCCAGGATTGGCAGAAAAACTGGGATTTACCCCAGTTTTGCCCCTTCCCATGTATTTTTGGCACCTGGACCCACTGCAGAGTCCAGCATTGTCCCCGATTCTGCTCCAGTCCCCAAACTAGGGGACAAGCCCTCTAGGACCCCCCCTCACCCATCCTCCGGCCTTGGGACGTGCCTGGACCTTGCCCAACATCCCGCCCCCCATACTCCAGTTGGGTTCTCCCTGTATCCCCTCCACYCCCCAGGACATCCCCAAGCAGCTCCAGAGGTTCCATCGGGCCAGGGGCCTCCGGCTGCTGCTGGGTTCCCTCGGGCTGCGGGGGTCCCCCAAGCCCCCTGGGGTGGCTCTTGCTCTTGTGGGCGGTGACGTTGTCCCGCTTTTCGAACCTCTTCCCGCAGACGTCGCACGGGAATTGGTAGAAGGAGTCGGCGTCGTGTTTCCTCATGTGCCAGTTCAGAGAAGCTTTTTGGCGGCAGGTGAAGCCGCAGATCTCACACCTGGAGGAGATCCCAGCAGGAGTCAAAAAACCCCAGGGATGAGGCACGGAGAGAACTGGCCGTGCCATGCTCRGGGCTGGAATGGGCAGTGGATTGAAGCTCCAGCACCCTTCTGGCATGAATGCCTTGGACAGGAGTCTTTCATTCTGTCCCAGCTCATTAACCTGCRCCTCCTTAAACAATGCTCTGGAGCTGAGCCTGGAGCTGCTGGATCTGGGCACAGCCAGCTCCAAGGGCAAAAATGTGGGCAGAAATTGCAGCCCAGCTTTTGGCTGGATGCTATGTGCTCAGGAGCTGATTCTGGGTTGAAAAGGGTGGGAAGAGGCTCTGAGGCTAAGCAGAGGTGCAGGGATGGGCTGGGACTTACTGGGGGGGTTGTGGGAATTGGACTGGGATTTACTGGAAGGGCAAGGATGGGACTACGACTTCTTGGCAAGTCAGAAATGGGACTGGTCCTTACTGGAGCGGCTTCTCCCCGGTGTGGATCCGTCGGTGGATGATCAAATTGCTGCTGGTGCGGAAGGAACGTGCACAGAACTCACAGATGTAATCACGCTTGTCTAGGAGCAAAAGAAAAGGGATCAGGTTGATCCAGCCTGGAAAAACCGTCAGGGCCCTTGGGACGTGCTTTGGGAGCAAGGAGAGTTCCTAGCCTGGGAATAGAAATGATAAGGGAGAGACTCAGGGAGCAACAGTGATGGCTCCCAGGGATAGGAATTTTAGGAATTTGGGAATGAGTGGCTGTGGCCCAGTGGGAGAGGGGGTACAGGAGCAGGTGGAACCCATACAGGAAGTGTGATCCATGAGGGAGGCATAATCCCTACAAATGGAGGTGTGGTCCCTGTGAGAGGAGCCATGATCCATTACACAGGAGTTGTAACTCCTACAGGAGGATGTCCAGGGAGGTGTAATCCATAGAGGGGAGGAGGTGTGATTCCTGTGAAAATGCCCCACTCACCACTGTGCAGCTTCTCATGTTCCTTCAAGTGCTTCTTGAAGTTGAAGGATTTCCCGCAGGTGGGCTCAGAGCAGGTGAAGGTTTTCTGGTGCACGTGCTGGTACTTCTGGTGGTGCTGCCGGGGGAAAAAAACAACCTATCAGCTCCCAATTCCAGCTCCAGGACACCCCACCCAGGCTCCTCAGTGCTCCAGGAAGCTCTGGTCTTTCCAGGCACTCACATTCAGGTACTGGCGGTTGGAGAAGATTTTGCCACAGCCTTCAAAGTCACACAGAAGGATCTCACGCTTTGCTGCTTTCCTGACAAAGAAAATACGGGAAAAATCATTGGCAGGAAGGAGGAGGAGAGTTGAAAAAGCTCTGGAAYATGGATCTGCCCTCCCTGCTCCTTCCTCCTCATCCACCTTCCCTTTTTCCCACCCATAAAATTTAAAATGAAGGAAAGAAACCCTTACAGAGCCTCCTGCCTGTCCCCATGGAAGAGCTGAGCTCCTCTCCTCTTCCTGGGAATGCCTGGAAGCTTCCCTGGCCCCTTCCTGGCCCTCCCCTCTCCCAGGTACCTGATCCTCTTGGGGCCGATCTGAGCCACATCCTTGTCACTTTCCCGTGGTTGCTGCCGGCAACTGCAATAGGAATGAGCCATTTTGAGCCAGGCCCTGGTGTCCCCTCACTGTCCCCAAGGCCAGAGCCAAGATTCCCGAGGAAATCCCACATTATGTCATCCTCAGGACCAGCGTTTCTCCCATTTCTGCTCCACAGGAGCAGGACACGCTGGAACAAACACATCATTCAGGCATTAAAATAAGAAAAAATTCTTTATTGCTTGTTACAAAACCCTTTTCACATGGTTTGGATGCATCCCAGGACACTGAAATTGGCTCCCAGCCTGGTTTGATCTATAATTCATCCATAGCTCCCTGGAAACAGCAACTATTCCTGGCTGTCGCCCTAGAATTAAGGAAAGATCCATTAAAAGTGGATTAAAGTGGGGTTTGGGGGGAGGAGAAGTGATGGGATGGTGAGATGCCASGGCTCAAGCATGGATTCAGCCTGGGGCTTTGTCCCAAATCTCTCAAAAACAGGTTTTATCAGCTCAAGGTGGCCTTACCTGGGAAAGGGAGGAGGACCCCCCTTGACATCTGGAAGGCCCTGCTTTGCTCATAAGCCAGGATTTTATCTCCCACGTTCAACTTGCTGTGACAAAAGAGAGAAAGTGAACCAAAATACTAAAAGTATGATCTGTGTCACCAAACTCAGCCCAAAAAGGGCTGACCTGAAGCTTAGGCTTGGCTTTGGGGAGGGGACGGACAGCTGCATGCCCCCACTGGTGCCTCAGAAAAGCCACCAGCCTGCAGGTGTAACTTTGGACATATTTGGAGGGCTAGACCATGGGATTTAGGATGGAAATCAGGCAGAACCCAAAAAACACCAGAAAAAAACCCACATTTAATTCACTGTTGGCCCCAAAAAGAATAGCCCATGTTGAACACAGACTCTTCTACTCTCACTTTGGATCTGCGTGCCCAGCAATAACAGGGAGAGGGGAACAGCAAACTCCAGTGTTACCTTCACTGGGCTTGGGTCTCCAAGAAGGGTGGTCCCTCTTCCAGCCACATCCAGGGTGGTKCCAGAGCTGCTGGGAGAGGGGAAGAGTATTCAGCATCCAAAAGGAGCCACCCAGAGGGATCAATCAAAGCTGTAAGGGGGCAGCACAGCACTCACCTGTGAAAAGGTTTGGGATGGGATTGGTGCTGAGCACATCTTTCAGAGGACAAACGGAGGAGTTATGGCCGATTCCAAGAAAAAGGGGATTTTACCCCCTCGTATCAAAAGCGCAAGAAAATCCATCCACGTGAGGTGTCTCGGTGTGTTGGATCTGAGGCCATGCACGGACTAAGCCACACCCCAAAGTCCCCTTAACAATTGTGCAAATCCCCAGTGAAGCCCTAAGGGCCGTTTTGAACTTTTTTTTTTAGCACAAAACATTGAATTTTGTGTGCCTGGAAAGGAGAGCTGGAAACCCAACACTCAGCCCCAAAGCTGCTAGMGAAGCCATGGATCCATTGGTGGAGGAGATTGTGGTGGGATTGATGGATTTTGGGCTGGTCCACCTCCAGTCTGATGCAGGCTTCAGTGCACACCACAGGTCTGGTTCAAAGGCTCTTTGTCCCCCTCCATGGCAGCCCCAGCCTTGGCTGCCTCTCCTTGGTTCCCTGACCACCCTGGGCTGGCTCCTTGAGGGACAGGGTGGGTGACATGAGGCTTATGAAGGTCCTGCAGCAGTGTTCATAAGCCAGACCCCCCTTTGCTCACTCAACACCCAACACAACATAGAAACACAACTCTGCCCAGCAGTGTCACGGGGAGGGCTGACCCCGGCCTTGGGGACACACAGCTCTTCCCCCAAGGCCACAGATGTGATGGGGAGGGTTCATTGCCACTGGGGACACACAACTCTTCTCTCACAGTCAGTAATGTCACCAGAAGCATTGACCCCACCTGGAGACACAGCTCTTGCCCCATGGCCAACAGCATTGGACACTTCCAAGACGATGACTCTGACCCCTATCCCCTCATTGCTGTGGCCAGCATGACTCACCTGACCCGTCCACTTTTCTCCTCCAAGGGGCCAGAGCTGAGCAAGGGCGGCTCGAGCAGGGGCTGCTCCTCCTTGATTGGCTTCTTACGGGCCTTGGGTTGGCACTGGCGTCGCTGTGGCTCTGAGCTGCTGTCAGGGGCACAGACCAGGCTGGGTAAGGGGGATTGGGTGGTTGATGGGATGAGATAGGGGTTGGATGTGATAGGAAATGAGTTCGTTGGACATGGTTAGACATGGGTTGGTCATGAAAGGCCTTGGTTAGACACAGCAGGACATAGGTTGGACACAGTTGGACATGGCAAAGACCCTCCACCAGGTGAGATGCAATGAAAATGCCTCTCCAAAATTCTGTGCCCTTTGACCCTAGAAACACCTTATTTTAGCACTGCAGGGATACTATTCTCACCTCCTCCCTGCTCTGCCAGGGCAGCTGCAGCAGGGGAGAGAGGTGAGGCCTAAAACTTTTCCAGTGCAATATTGATCTGGACTGGGATGGTGTCAACAGGCACCATGGAGTGGCCCCCATGTGATCTGCAGGTTCCCTCACAGTACTCGCACCTGTCCAGGGATGGGTGGTAGTTCTCATCACGCAGGTCATCAGTGTAGGCCAGGTCATYACCCTCAGCAAAGTCCTCATCCTCCTCTTCCTCTTGGGGCTCAACTCCTGGCTCTGCATCATCCCCCAGTATGGTGCTGCTGGACAGTAACCTGGGTCAACTCTGCCATCATGGCTCAACCACAGACAGTCACATTGGCCAATGTTTGGGACCCAGGGATGGGTCAGGCAGGGCCACATGCAACCGCTGGACTCACCAGGAGATGCTTGTAGGCACCACCACTCACCTCTCACCAGCTRCTGCCACAGGCCCAAGTTCCAGAGGTACCTGGGAGGCTGGAAGGGGACAGGAGGGTAGTGAGGAAGGGTTAGGAGAGGTGAGGAGGATAGGGATGTTGGAAAGGACAAGGGCATTGGGGCAGTATCTGATCCCAGTGGGACGGTAGTAGAATTAGAACTACCCTAGAACTGGAAGAGGAGCTGAAGGTGGGGAATTAAGGGGAGCTGTGGGCAGAAAGGTGACCYGGAGGAGCTCACCTGTGCCACCACTGTCACCACCATCTCCCAGCTCCTCACCCCGATCCCCGTCACCACGGAGTGACCTGGCTGTTCCCTCCGCTCCGGCCTCGTTGGAGCCCAGTGTGGCTTTACGGAGCAAATGCCGGCGCCCAGTGCCCAGGGAGGCGCTGCATCCCTGGGCAGCTTTCAGGGGGTCGTGGGAGGGGCCGTTGGGACCCCCGGAGCCACCCCATGAGAAGCGGTGCCCGGCCACGCACTCCCAAACCAGCGGGGCTGTGCTGCCTGGTGCTGGGAGCTGGATGTCCGGCACAAAGCCACACTCCTGCCCGTGGCCGTGGGACAGCACAACCAGGCGCTGCAGTGCAGCTGGCTGGAGCTGCTCTAGCTCTCCTRGGAAAAAAAAAAGAAATCTCTGAAAAACAGCTCTGAAATGGCATTTTAGGGGAGTGGGACATCTGCAAGGCCCCCTTTGCCTTCCTCAGGCTCTTAGAGCTCTCCTTGTTAAAAGCAACCCTCAAATAGCTCCCCAAAAAAGAATTGGGAATACTGAAAATTGAACAGAGGGARGATTTGCCTAGTGCTCAGGGGGATAAGCAAATCCAAGAGCAGCTGCAGGTGCTTCTCCAGCACCCAACTCAAGAGAAATCCTCCCTCTCCACCATTAACTTCTACCAGACCCAAGCTACTGGATGCCAACACGGAACTGGGAGAGAAGCACCTACCTGGGCTACAGGTGCAGCCAGGAGAGCTGTACCTGCATAGGAAAACAGAAGTGAGCAAGCAGAAACCTGGATTTTCCCCACGACAGGTGGGTTTTAACAGGTTTTGAACCCCCCCTAGTGACCTGTCAAGGAGGAACTGGGCCAACTGGGAGTGCAGGGCAAATCCGAGCTGCTCCTTGAGGCGGCACCAGCGCTCCAGGTGTCCCCCGATGCGGATGCGGCACTTGCTGCGCCGCGCGTCCAGTTCCCGGCGCTTCTGGCGCCGGATGCACTCCGGGGGCTGCAGACGACCCCCACGGGCTGAATCCACGGGAGAGGGCTGGGGGCACACCGGGCGGTCAGAGGGGGACGGGAGAGGCTGATACAGGGGTGGGCTGAGTCTGCAGGGGTCAAGTGGGAATTTGGGGTGTTGTGGCTCCATAAGGGAGTCTGGGGGTGACACAGAAACATGGGAAGGGGGCATGAACACGACCCTGTTGCACAGGTAGGCAGTCCTGGAGGCTCATGGAGGACATGGGGGGGATGTGGGGAAGTGCTGGGGGAGTGACAGCGGACATGGTGAGGGGAATACAGGGGTCGCACGGCATCGTGGGGGGGATCGGGAGGGGGGTGGGTGAGGAATTAGGGTCTCCTGGCTCCACGGTGGTGTCATAGGGGGGACACAGGGGGTGGCCTAGGGACATGGAGGAGGTCACAAGAAAGGGGGGGGGGTCACATTGCCCCCAAGCCCCACCTCCCAAGGCCTCACCCCCATCTTGGCCCCGCCCCTCCAACTCCCGACAAAGCCTCGCCCATCTTAGCCCCGCCCCTTACTGCCGTTTGCCCCTCCTCCGTCCACCCTCGTCCGTTCCCGCCACCGAGCTTTAAAGCGGATAAGGCGAYAGGAAAACAGCGACGGGAAGAACGGGGAAAGCCCGCGACTCCATCGCGCTCCTGCCACCCTCTCTGCCCGCGCCCTGCCGTCCCCGAACCTCCTCTGCCGGTCCGCGCTCCATCCCGCGCCGAGAGGGCCCCACCCTGGGCCGTGCCCCCTTTAAGAGCCACCAGACCCACCCCTGGCCCGCTCGCGCCGCTCATAGACCGCAGCAAAGATGGTGGAGGCCCCGCCCCCGCCCCGCGTGCGCGGAGCCGCCGGGGTCGCTGGGAGACGTAGTCCCCCGCGGGGCATCATGGGGAACTCCCGAGTACAGATAGGGACGGGCACGGGGCCACGCGGAGACACAGGAGAGGGACGCGGGGGAAGACAGAGAGACACGAGGGAACACAGAGGACACAGGCGGGGGCATGGGGGTAGAGGGGGACACCCACCTCTCAGCTCTCCCAAGACAGTGGGGTGCTGCAGAGGTGACTGGGAGGGGACGTGAGGCACTGGGAGAGCCCCTGAGGTGCACATGACAGTTCGGGGGCAGTGCTGGGGGGCTCAGTAACCTGGGGAGAATCGCCCCTGCCACCGGTAGGGGCTGAGAGCAAACTGACCAGAGGGAACTCAGCCCTAAACCCTTTAATCCCTCACAGTAGTTCTGCCAGCAGGCAGAGTCAGCACTGAAGACAAAGACACCAACCTCAGGAACTCAGTATCTTTAATTACAGCTCAGAGCAGCAAAGAACCTCACAAGAAACTCAGCACTGGCCCTCAGCACTGCTACCCAAGATCACCTACAGGGACCGAGATCCAGCATCAGGGACCCTGAGGCTTCCCCACCCTCCAGAGCCGCACAGCAGCTGGGAATCCCCTGTCACAGCCCAGCCCTGCAGAGCCCCCCCCCAGAACTGGGAATTCCTGGGGTGCGTCCACCCGCAGGCAAAGAGGCTCCGGCTGGGCTGGGACAGGGCCCAGGTCGGACAATTCTGTGCAATAAACAGGAATTTACACACAACTCCCTCTGCTCTGCCTCCTCCTGGATTGTGCCCAAAGCCTGGCCAGGGCTTCAGGAGCAATGCAGGAGCTGCCTTTGGCCCCGCACCTCCCAACAAGGCCCCACAGGACTGATCTCAGGGCCCTGTCCGGCCTCTGAACACAGAAAGGTCAAGCCATGTTTCACTAATGAGCACATACCTAGTCCAGAACACTCATGATCCTGGGCATTTCACTACTGAGGGGACACAAACACAACATCAGGTTTGAAGGCTCATCTAGAGGTCAGCTTTGGCTCAAGACTCTTGTTCAGGGGTCAGGGCTTGAATAAGTCCCAAGCTGTTTGAGCCCCTGCAGAAAGCTTGTTCCCATCTCTAGTCAAACCACACTTCAGGCAGCACTTCTTCTGTCCACTCCTGAGGCTAATGAGCCTGCCAGAAAAGAGTAAGGGCTCCTCTGGGAATTACAGAAAGCAGGGAGGGGAAAGGACCTTTTTTTTTCAATCCAGAAAGCCAAAGGCCATCAAAAAAACCCTCTAGTGAACACCTGAGCACTTACCTGACCAGCACCAGCAGATGAGTGACCAGGCACTCCTGACTTCCAAGAGCTCTCACCTTTAGCCCTTGTCTTGGACAGCAAGGCAATGCCAGGGACAGAAATCCAGGCTCCTGCTGCTCCTGGAACGAGGCACCAAACACTTCCATGCTGGCTGAACACGGCAGCAAAACCAGGATACTCTTCCTTGGGCAAAACTCAAGCCACTAAAAAGCCAGGAACACAGGACAACCCTGCCTCTCCACTGGGGCACATGGATCCAGCTCCACTAACATATGCAGATTTGAGACATCCATAACCCTTTGTGAAGTCAAACSACAGCCCCAGATGWTCTCCTGCTCGTGTCCTTAGCCCCTCMCTTACCTTTCATAAGCTTCTACCAAGTGGTTGCAGACTCTTTCATTCTATCCAAAAAYATTAATAGCACCTTATTTTGAGGTTTCAAGAAGTCGCATCAAGTCATCTGGGTCACATGTTCCACATCAGATTCTCCTGTAAAAAGAAAGATGTTTTTCTCCTCAGATCATTTCTTAAGCGGTCAAGAACAGCAGGATCTCACACGTACTCACAGAAATTCTCTCAACACCATTTGCTGCTTCTCTCTCTGCCAGGGCACCAACAAGTTCTGGGTCAGTTCTTGTTCAGTGCAGGCCAAGGACCTTGAGAGATAAAAGAAGGCATCATTATTACTGCTAATTACAGCCACAGGCTTT